>JADRCD010220346.1:0-14367 GCA_019843815.1 Montemys delectorum
TAGAGCTTGATCTTTCCTTGCTGCCCTGCAACTCCCCTTCCACTCCTGAGGCCTGTGCCTCCCAGCTGGTCCTGCCTGAGTACTTGGGCTGAAGTTCGTCCTGGAGGGAAGCCCTCTGCTCCCAGGGAAGGGGCAGAGATGTTCTCTGATCCAGCTCTGTCCCTCGGAAGCTGAGAGGCTGCGACTCCCCTGCACTTCCTGAGGCCTATGGCTCCTGGCTGGTCCTGCCTTAGCAAGACCCCAGAGAGAAAATGGTGGATCTCACCTGAGGTCTTGGGCTGAAGCTGGCCTTGGGGGGAAGCCCTCCCCTAGCAGGGAGGGGGCAGAGATGTTCGATGATCCAGCTCTGTCCCTCGGAAGCTGAGAGGCTCCAGTCCCTGCAGTCCTGTGACTCCCCTGAACTTCCTGAGGCCTATACCTCCCGGCTGGTCCCGCCTGATTCCTGGGGCTGAAACCCGCTCAGGATGCAGACCCTCTTCTCACAGGGAGGGGACAGAGATGTTCACTGATCCAGCTCTGTCCCTTGGAAGCTGAGAGGCTCCAGTCCCTGCAGTCCTGCGACTCCCCTGCACTTCCTGAGGGCTATGCCTCCCAGCTGGTCCTGCCTTAGCAAGACCCCAGAGAGAAAATGGCGGATCTCACCTGAGTCCTTGGGCTGAACCAGGAGAGAAATTTTTAGATAAGTCTCAAGTAATAAAAAATATCTATGCTGTAGCAATGATTGTTGAGAGGATATAAGAAGTGTTGGTGATAGTACATAACCCAATACATTGGTTCTATCATAAATGATGCTTAAACAATAAAAATACAAAACAGATTTTTTTTTACCTACTTACAGTTAAGATTAAAAGCTATAGTTATATTTCTCAAAATTTTATGGTACTGAGTTTTCTGTGATTGGGAACAAAGACAGTATAGTTTCAAAAACAAGAAAATAGTCATTCCATTTCTGTCAGCTATATCTAAATTACTATAAAGTTTGGTTTTCACTAAAAGATATAACTAAGTTGATTGTCTTTATATTTAAAAATGACTTAGTTTGCTTTGGGTTTTATTATTAACAAACTAAACCTAGTATGACTTAAGTAGTTAATATCTAATCAAGCACCATTATAGACAAGCATTTGGAATGAACATTGAACACCAATCACTTCTTACACAGGGAATTTGAAATAAGTTTTTTAGTTACTTTCACCAGTTAACACTTTTACAAAGGATCTTTCACTTACTGTCTTGATGTAACTGAGGTTTTCTAAGGGTGGCAAGTGCAGCCTCATTGACTTCCAGGATTTAGGCCAATAAACTAAGACTTCCTCCCTTTTTATCCATACTTTGTTTTCATATCTTCACCTCTTGTCAGTTAACGAATGAGCTACCCTACCCAGGCCAAAAGCAACAATTCTTAGGCCAGGCTGTGGACACTTATAATCCTTCTAGTGTTTCTCTGTCTTTTTTTTTTTTTTTTTAATTTCCTTAAACTTAAGTGTGAAGAATTCATGTTTTTTAGACAATCAGTATACTTTTATGTATGGACAATTACAATGAAATCTGATAAATGTGTGCATCCAACACCAAATGGAACATTCAAATCTTGAAAATGGAGGGGAAAACATATTTATATAAACAAACAAATGAAAACTTGAGAGAAACTTTTATGAAAGCAAGAATTAAGATCTATGAAAACAAATGAGAAAGCTATAAAAGTTTCTTAAAGAACCTGACTTTCTTAATAAGATTTTATAATTTAAAAGATAGATATTATATATATATTTATATACATATATGCATATATAGATAGTATTGGTTAGAAGAGGGATCAAAAATAGATGATAAATAGAAAAATACTGGTCCCACTCACTCAGAGGAGAAGGGGATGGGAGGATAGATGAAGGGCTGTGGGAGGGAATGGCCCAGAGTGGGGCAGTGAGCAGGATGTAAAGTGAATAAGTAAAAAATAAATAAATTTTCGAAAGAAAAAGACAATTACTTTAGTATTAGTTTTACTGGTGGAACATGGTTTCACAAAATCATTGGAAATTCCAAAAGAAGCATACATATCATTGACAAAACAACATCACTTACTGTTCTGGAGAAAAAACATTACCAATATATGAAGATATATGGAAGCAGATGCCTGCCGCAGTTTTACTTCTGTGTCGCACGCATCACTTTGAGCAATAGCAGCAAAGGCTGTTGTGCCCTTTGTAAGAGCAGAGTCTGAAGAATCACCACGATATCTGTAAAACGGGCTACTTCGTAGTTGTTTGAAGAAAAGTCAGAGCCAAGACTGGCAAGGGCACCCATAATAAATTCAAGCCAGTGCCACATTATGGTCTCAATTGTAATCCTGTTTCCAGTTAACAAAAAAATGAGAAATATAAAGATGTTGATAAGATTTATGTAAGGTTTTTTAATTATGGAAAGATTTTCAGGAGTGTTAACTATATATGAGGGGTAAGAGTTTGAGAGTAGATTAGGATTGATTACCTTTGAATTATTTGATGCATTTCTCTATTTGTGTTTGAAATAATAAAAAAAGCAACAAAAATAAAGTAATACATACAACCCTTGAATTCAGCTTTATTAGCATGTTTACTTCATAGCTGTTTGTCCAAGCTTGCACACAGATCCCTCTCAACCTGAGCCAGAATGGATGGGTTGTGCAATGGAGGTCAGGGGAGAGCAAAGGTAGTCCACTATGCAATTCCTAACATTTTTCTCCGTGTCCTTAGTACAACAAATACGATTGTCTTATGATTATATATGCTCACAGTATCCATACTATATGGTTAAATGAAGGCAGATACTCAGGCTGAGGTGAGAGACAACATACTTTGTAGTTAACTTTGTATTTCTCTCGTGGCTAGGGACAGTAAGGACTTTTTAAAAATAGTTACTGGCTATTTGGGGATGGATTTTTTAAAGTATCTATCCAATTCCTTTGTCCATTTGTTGACTGGCAGTTTTAGACTCTCTGTCTAATTTCTTCCTATTCTAGTTTCCTCTGACTTATATAACACTATGCTCTGTTTCCTCTTGGAAGATCCCCTCCTGCATCCTGGTCCTGAACTAGCTACCTAACCTCTGTGGTTATTCTGATTGAAACACACTTACCTAAAGCCTAAAAGCTAACACTCACTGTACTGGCTGGTTTTGTGTGTCAACTTGACACAGGCTGGAGTTATCACAGAGAAGGGAGCTTCAGTTGGGGAAGTGCCTCCATGAGACCCAGCTGTGGGGCATTTTCTCAATCAGTGATCAAGGGGGTAGAGCCCCTTGTGAGTGGTGCCATCCCTGGGCTGGAAGTCTTGGGTTCTATAAGAGAGCAGGCTGAGGAAGCCAGGGGAAGCAAGCCAGTAAGGAACATCCCTCCATGGCCTCTGCATCAGCTCCTGCTTCCTGACCTGCTTGAGTTCCAGTCCTGACTTCCTCTGGTGATCAACAGCCATGTGGAAGTAAGCTAAATAAACCCTTTCCTCCCCAACTTGCTTCTTGGTCATGATGTTTGTGCAGGAATAGAAGCCCTGACTAAGACACTCACATATGAAAGAAACTTTCAATATTTGTCTTTTGACACCTGGGTTACTACCGTAAGGATAGTTGTTTCTAGTTCCATCCATTTGGCTGTAAATTTCCTAATTTTACTTTTTATAAGTTGAATAATATTTCATTGTGTATGATAAGCCACGTTTTCATTATCAGTGACTCAACAGTTCATGAACATATAGGCCATTTCCAACTTCTGACCATTATGAGTGGAGCAGCAGCAATGAACTTGGATGACAAGTATCTCTGGAATACGATGTGAGATCCTTGGGGTATTTGCTCAAGAGCAGTTTAGCTAGATCTTGTGGTAGATCGACTTTTAACTTTCTGAGCGACATCCACATTGATTTCTGTGATAACTGTACCAGTCTACACTCCAACCAACAGTTGAATAAATGTCTGCATATTCCCACACCCTTACCAGCATGTACTGCCATTTGTTTTATTGATCTTGGCCATGCTGACTGGTGTAAAATAAAAATCTCGAAGGAATTTTAGTTTTCATTTCACTGATATCTTAAGATCTTGAACATTTTAAATGTTTCTCAGCCATTTATGTTTCACCTTTGGGGAGATGTTTAGTATTCTAACCCAATTTTTTAATTGACTTATTGGTTTTCTTGACATTCAGAGGGTATTTATTTTCTTTCAGTTTTCATATATTCCAGATACTAACCCTCTATCAAATATAATTAGTAAATATTTTTCCCATTCTGTAGGCTTCCACTTTTCTCAAATGATGATACCATTGTCTGTGCAGACGCTTCTAGACTACATGAAGTCCCATTTAATAATTGTTGGTCTTCATGCCTGTGCTCCTAACCCTAACCATGAATCTTGTTTAGAATGTCTTTTCCTGTACCAACAAGCTTAAGCTTATTCCCCACTTTCTCTTCTATATAGTTTAGGGTCTAGACTTATTCTTTAGCTAATTCTCTAGATAATATTCTTTATGTGTTTAAAGTTGAGTTTTGTGTAAGATGATAGATACATACCTACTTTCATTCTTCTACATGCAGGTATCCAGTTTGACAGAAAGGTTTGTTGAAGATGCTATCTTTTCTTCATTGTGCATTTTGGCTTCTTGGTCAAATGTCAGTTGTCTGTAGGTGTGTGAGCTTATGTGCCAATCTATTCCATTGACCTGTGTGTCCGCTTTAATGCTAATCCCATGCTGGTTTTATTACTACAACTCTATAAGTCAAATGGAAATTTTTGTTGGTGTTATTTCTAGCAGTTCTTTTATTATTTGGGATTGTTTTAGCTATTCTGGGTCTTTCATATGATTTTAAGGGTTTTTTTTTAACTTCTGAGAATTGTGTAGGAATTTTGATTGGGAATGCATTAAGTCTGTAGATCATTTTAGTAGAATGGCTATTTTTACAATATTAATCCTACCAATTCATAAGCATAGGAGAAATTTACATTGTCTAGTGTCTTAAAGTTTTTATTACACATGGCTTTCACTTGCTTGGAGTTCTTTCAAGGTTTTTTATAGACTGTAATGAAATGTATCATTTCCCTGATTTCTTTTTCAGTATGTTTTTCATTTGCATGTAGGAAAGTTACTGATTGTGTGTATTAATTTTGTACCCTGCTACTTTGCTGAAAGTATTCATCAGCTATAAAAGATTCCTGGTAGAATCTTTTGGGTCTTTTATGTATGAAAACAACATGTGCAAATAAGGATGCTTGAACTTCTTCCATCCCTATTTGTATCCCCTTGATCTTCTTCAGCTTCTTATTGTTGTGGCTAAAGCTTCAAGTACTATACTGAATAGGTGTGGAGAGAGTAGGCACCCTTGAGTTCTTCCTGGTTTCTATTTTCAAATAAATAAGTCAAAAACTAGCATTGAAGATAAGATCCTCTTCAACTGATGGCACCAGGAAACTGTATGCTTGTACACAGAAACTAGAACCCTGTCTCTCACTCTGTACAAAAATCAATCAATCAATCAATGGATCAAAGGCCTTAATTTAAGTCTAAAACTGCTAGGGAAAAGCATAAATAAGACATTTATTTAGGACTTTTTATTTAGACATTTATTTATTTATTAATAAAGACACACTTTAGGACACATGGACCATGCCACCAGATGGGCACAGGACTGGTGAGGTAGAGAGCATGCTCAAACCCCAGGAATCTCAGAGATTTGAGGCAAGAGTGGGGCTGCTCCCTGCCCCCGCCCCTGCGTACATGCCTGCTCTGGATCACAACCCTCATCTAAGATGACTGTCGGTCGTCAGTCACTTAGCACAGCACCTAGAACACCTCTTCACGCTAATGAGGCATCTCAATAGCTTTGCTTTCAGCCAATGAACTTCCCTTCCTGGATATTCTCATGCCCTTCTCCAAAACTATATAATCTCTGATTCATCCCAAATAAAGCATATGCGTTCACATCCACCCCCAACAAAGAAATACGAACAAGCTAAGATAGGCTCGGAGAGCTGCTTTACAGGGAAGGCCTTCGCTTAAATGAGCCCTAACACTAAGACTTCTGAAGAAGGTCCTCCTCTCTCTTCTCTAGCCCATCCAGCACTCAGTACTCTCTCCCAGCAAGATTGGGATCCTGCTCATCGAAGGCCCCACAATCCCGTTCTAGCCTAGCATACAGTGGTGCTCTGAGGCCTGAAGGGAAACTTAAGACTGTAGTTCTCCATCCCAGACTTTGCCCTATCCTCCCCACTAGGGTATTGGTAGCCTGGACACAGCCAGAGAAGAGGCAGAGCACAGGACCACACATACCTAGTGATTTACCCAAAGGACCTTAAGTCAGCACAGAGCTATCTGCATAACATTGTACACTGTGGTACTAGTCACAATAGGGAAGTTATGGAAACGACCTTGGTATTCATTAACAGGCCAATGGATAATAAAAATGTAGTGTAAATATACAATGGAATCTTATTCAGCCGTAGAATGAAATTATTTTCTGTGTAAGAAAATAGATGCAACTGAACATTCTCATTTAAGTAAATTGAACCAACTGAAAATGATCATCTAGGTAAATTGAGTGAGATTCAAAAAGACAAAAACCACATTTTCTTTCATCTACAAATCCTAGATTCATCAATGTGGGCCAGAGTTCCATCTTGCCTCTGGGATACTAGGACGCCACTCCATTCCGGGATTCAAAACACAGGTGCATTTTGCTACATTCCTTCCTTTCCGCCATTGGGGCACCAGGCTCCTGGCACACCTTCTCAGTGGAGGGGAAATACAGCCTAAGATGGGGGCCCCAGCCCTGGTGAGAAAAAGTGCAGGTTGTGGCCAAGGCAGGTTCTCAAACTCCAGAGCACCCAGACACTACTGGGAAATGCAAGGAGTTGAGATGGGGAGGGTGGAGAGGGGGTCCCCACTTAGCTCAGGGTGAGTGTCAGGAGTTGAGAAGGGCTTTCTTCTTCGGGAGGCGCAGCTCTGTAAGGAAGGCTTCCCCCCATGGCAGTTCTTGAGGAAGGAGACATTCCTTGATTGTCCAAACTGTTGATTCATGGTAGAAAAATGGATATATACAACTCACTCAGGCTGGGTCAGAGGTTAAATACCTTTTGCAGGAGGGAATGTCCAGAAAGGGAAGCTTATTGGCTAAATTCCCTGGGCCCATCTAGATACCTTATTAGCATGGAGAACTCTGGGCTCTATGGTATGTGATCATTTGCCATGGTCCTCTTAGTGGGGTGTCGTGGTCACGTGCTCCAGGACAGAAACTGGGTAGGAGCAGATTCAAATGCCCACCGTTCTCAATTATGAAAATTTCTGGGGTTTCTTAATCTGTTTAACCTTACTAGTTTTTCTGTCTGGTGACACAGTTCCACTTGCTCTACACATAGATACAAAAAAATACACATATGCACATACAAATACATATATATTATATATAACATATATAATATAATATATATAATATGTACAACAAAATAATAAGTGAGCCTGTCAAAGGGAGGGAAGGGAAAGAATAAGAGAAAGGAGAAATGGGGAAATAGGTATGTAAAAGGTAGAGGTATGGTCTAAGTACAGTATACATTTCATTTTTCAAAAGCCATAAGTAATATTTACTTTCATTTATGTTTTTCCAAAATGCTACAGGTAGTGCCTGATGTAACTTAGGCAGAACATGGTAGAAGAAAGGTCAGGTTATGAGCAATGCTCTCTAAAGAGGTTGGCAAAATAGGAGCTACAGCCACTGAGTTTCCTCCTACCTTATTCCTGAAGGGTGTTTGTTTGTTTGTTTGTTTGTTTCATGGTTTTCATGTATACTCTTTTGAAAATTTGGAGGGTGGGGGGAAAGATGACAATTTTCTTATGTTAGAGAAGATTGCAGAGTTGGCTAAGACCCTTAGAGAGTTTGCATATAGAGGGGAAGTGCTTGGGAAGCAAGAATGGTACAAATGAATGGTGTTGACATAGAAGGCTTGGTAGATACAGGAGCTGATGTTAGTAAATTTTTCCAAAAGTCATGGAATCCAGATCAGCCACTTCAGAAGGATTACACCCAGTTTATAGGAATTGGTAAATTACCAAGAATAAGACAAAGTATCAGATGGATTACCTGTGTAGGACTAGAAGGGCAAATAGGGAAGTTGAAATCTTATGTGGCTGACATATCTATAAACTTATGGGAAAGGAATCTTACAACAATTTGGTACGCAAATTAATATTTCTGCAATTCCAAGGACAACAAATGAATGTGATATGGTAAATACTCCTGGGGAAGGTACTGATACAGGTTATCAAGAAAAACAACAAGCTGTGCCCCTGATCCAAAAACAGCACCACAGAGATCGATTTTCCAAATTTATAAAAGGAGCGATTGATGACATACCAACAGTCTTGTCCCTAAAATGGTTATCAAACCAACTTGTATAGTGATAGCAATGGCCTATAACAAAAGAAAAATTTCAGGCTTGAACAATTGGTAAAGGAGCAGCTAAAGGCTCAACATATTGAAGAGTCTACCAGCCCATGTTTGTTGTAAAAAAGAAATCAGGAAAATGGAGGATGATAACAGATTTAAAAGTAATTAATAAGGTAATTCAACCAATGAGTTCTTTACAGCCTGGCCTTCCTTTCCCATCTCTGTTGCCAAAATTATGACCTATAATAATAATTGACTTGAAAGATTGCCTTTCACAATACCATTGCATAAGCAGAATAAGGAAAGATTTACTTTCCCAATACCTGTTTTAAATAATAATTATCCACTAAAGAGATACCACTGGAAGGTGCTTTCTACAGGAAAATGTTAAATAATCAGTATCCTATGCAACAACCATTAGAAATATTTCATAAGCAATTCCCTCAATCTATCATTAACCATTATATGGATGACATTCTTTTTTTTTTTTTTTTTTTTTTTTGGCTTTTCCACATGGTTTATATTCATGTGGGGGTTTTTCACCACTACAAGTTCTTTCATGATTTTAAGGCAAACAGAGATAAATGAAACATTAACCATATCTTGTACATTCATAGGGCATCTGCCAAGCATGAATTAACTTACTTCTCTGAAAGGAAGTGTGACAATCAACACTTACCACATTGGTAACAAACATAAACTTTGCCCAGCAAGAATTCCTTCTTTGAAGGACACTGTGATCCCTGAAGGCTATGCCACACAGTTTACATATAAAAGTTCTTGTCTTGAGATTTGTGTGTGTTTTATGTGGATGGGGATATTTGCTACATTGTTTACATTCAAAGGGTTTGTTACCAATCTGTTCTTTCACTCCTTTGAAGGAAATGGGGATAATGGAATGAGATACTGTTCATATGTGTTTTCTCCATAAACAGACTGGTGTCTCTTAAAGGAACTACTGAAGGATCTGCCACACTGAACGCACTGGTACGGTTTCTCCCCTGTATGTCTTCTTTCATGTGATCAAAGGTAAGATCGATGTGTAAAGGTTTTATCACACTCCTTACATTCGTAGGGTTTCTCTCCAGTGTGGCTTCTTTCGTGAAATCGAAGGTAATTATACTTGAAAAGGCTTTGCCACAATGCTTACACTCATAGGGTTTTTCTCCCGTATGTGTTCTCTCGTGCAATCGAAGCGAGGACTGACACCTAAAGGCTTTACCGCAGAGCTTACACTCAAAGGGTTTTTCACCAGTGTAAGTTATTTCATGCACTTGAAGTAAAGAGGGATAACTGAAGGACTTGCCACACTCTTTACATTCATACAATGTTTCTCCACCATGAGTTATTTTATGTCTATGATAGGAAGCCTGACACCTGAAGGCTTTCCCGCACTCTTGGCATTCATAGGGTTTTTCTCCAGTATGAATCTTTTCATGTAACCTCAGAGAAGTAAGCCATCTAAAAGCTTTCCCACATTCTTTACACTCATAGGGTTTTTCTCCAGTATGAATTCTTTTATGTAACTTAAGGGTCCTGTGACTTCTGAAAATTTTCCCACATTGTTTACATTCATAGGGCTTTTCTCCAGTATGAATTCTTTCATGTAATTTGAGGGCCCTGCTATATCTAAAGGTTTTACCACACTGTTTACACTCACAGGGTCTTTCCTCAGTATGAATTCTTTCATGCAACTGAAGCACACTGAGATATGTGAAGGCTCTCCCGCACTGCTAACACTCATAGGGTTTTTCTCCAGTATGGATTCTTTCATGTCAGTGAAGGGCGCTAAGACCTCTAAAAGCTTTCCCACAGAATTTACACTCGTAGGGCTTTTCTCCAGTATGAATTCTTTCGTGTAACTGAAGGGTGCTGGGATATCTAAAGGCTTTACCACACTCTTGACACACATAGAGTTTTTTTCCAGTATGATTTTTTTTCTTCTTTTTGAAGGGAACCAGAAGTTTTCTCACACTGATTACCTTCAGAATCATTCTCTTCAGTCTAGCTTCCTCTGAGCAACTTGTACTCATAGTTGTGATGCCCATTGTAAGTTAGGTGGTATAGTCCAAAGGTCTTTAAACATACCTCACACACAGAGGGTCCACTCGAAGTCTTAGTTCCACATATCCTTCAAGACTTGTGAGAAAATTAGAATCAAGTGGCTTCTCTTCATATTCCTCATGTTCATGCTGTGTGTATTCAGAGTGAGAGATGATGTTCCTGTGGCAGTGAAGTTCCTGAAGGTCTCCAGCATCACATCTCCGTAGAGAGTCTTCTGAGAAGTATCCAGCAAATCCCACTCATCCTGGGTGAAGTGCACCACCAGATCCTCAAAGCTCACCAAACCCTCATCAGGCCTGGAGAGTCCAACAATGGCTGTCTCCATGATGAAGAAGGTCTGTCCACGAAGGCTGGAATGAGCTTCAATCTGGCACTAAGGGCTCAGAAGACACCGGGACAGCTTCTTCAGTGGTCGTCAGTCCACACTGGAAGGCCCAAGATGCTGACATATGGATGACATTCTGTTGGCTGACACTGAAAAAGACGCTTTAAAAATATGTTTAGGGGCTGGTGAGATGGCTCAGCGGGTAAGAGCACTGACTGCTCTTCCGAAGGTCGTGAGTTCAAATCCCAGCAACCACATGGTGGCTCACAACCACCCATAATGAAATCTGATACCCTCTTCTGTGTACTCATTTATAATAATAAATAAATCTTTAAAAAAAAATATGTTTAAGGTAACACAAAGAATTCTGCCAATCTAGGTGTCACAGATTGCTCCAGAAAAAAACAATGCAAAGAAGAGATTCACTTAGTTATTTGGGTTATAAAATCAATCACCAAAAAAAATTCAATCACAAAAGGTACAGATCTGTAGGGACTAATTGCAAACACTTAACAATTTTCAAAAATTAATCGGAGATATTAACTGGCTGAGGCCTACAATTGGATTAAGTACACAAGAGTTAAGTCATTTGTTTCAAACATTACAAGGATATTCAAATTTAAACAGTCCAAGATGTCTAACAGGTAAAGCAGAAAATGAGTTAATTCTTGTAGAACAAAGACTGCAAGGTGCATATGTTGATCAAGTTGATCCTAAATATGCTTATATTTTGGTCATTTTGCCTTCAATTCATTCTCCTATTGGGCTCATTGTGCAAAGAGAAGATAGTATTATAGAATGGATTTTCTTAGCTCATAATGCAAAATATTGAAGACATATAGAAAAGATTTCTGAGTTAATTATGAAAGGTAGAATAAGATTATGTCAAATTGTCAGGAACAGATCTGACTGAAATCGTAGTACCTCTTACAAATGCTGGGATTATATCACTATATGTGATCAATGAAGATTGGCACAGAAATTGTAGTAATTACTTGGGCAAAATTAATAACAAATATCCAGAAAAGCAAACATATACAGTTTTTAAAATGAACTAATTGAGTTCTTCCATATATCCTAAAGAGAACACAAGTTTGAGAGTTCTATACTATCCAGCCAGCATTCTATACTGATACAAACAAAATGGGGATGGTTATTGTCTTAGTCAGGGTTTCTATTCCTGCACAAAACATCATGACCAAGAAGCAAGTTTGGGGAGGAAAGGGTTTATTCAGCTTACTTCCACATTGCTGTTGATCACCAGAGGAAGTCAAGGCTGGAACTCAAGCAGGTCAGGAAGCAGGAGCTGACTCAAAGGCCATGAAGGGATGTTCCTTACTGGCTTGCTTCCCCTGGCTTGCTCAGACTGCTCTCTTATAGAACCCAAGACTTCCAGCCCAGGGATGGCACCACTCACAAGGGGCCCTACCCCCTTGATCACTTATTGAGAAAATGCCCCACAGCTGGATCTCGTGGAAGCACTTCCCCAACTGAAGCTCCCTTCTCTGTGATAACTCCAGCCTGTGTCAAGTTGGCACACAAAACCAGCCAGTACAGTTATAAATGAGATAAAATAAGCAAGGTGCTCAGAAGTCCAAATACCTCCATTCAAAACTCAGAATTACATGCAATCCTTATGATATTATTAGATTATCCTTAATCTGCTAACATAATCACTGATTCCTTATATGCAGAAAGAGTTGTTTTCCATATAGAGACTACCGAAAACCATTTGCCCATTTGTTAACTGGCAGTTTTATTTTGTGTCTGATTTCTGAAATTATTTTTTTAACTTCTGGATATGAGCACTTTGAATAAAGACTTATAGTCTCCTGTGCTCTGGGCTGTCTGTTCTGCTGATTGCTTTCTTTGATGTACAGGAAAATTTTTCTCCATGTAGTCCCATATATTGATACATGGAGTTAATTCTCTTTAGAAGTTCTCACTGTCTTGAAGGGTAGCCTCTGTGCTTCCTTTTAAAATTTGTTTTGGGTCTTAAATCTCTGATTTAAATAGACTTTTGTACAAAGTGAATATATAAATCCAATTTCATATTTCTTCATGTAGAAAACATTTTGCTAACCACTTGTTATGTAGCCTTTTTTTTCCAGTATGTTTTTGCCTTCTTTGTTAAAAATTAAGTAGCTATAGCTTTGCCATTTTATTTCCAGGTCCCTATTCTATTCCATGGGACTTCTTGTCTATTATAAAGCCAGTACCAAGAAGGCTTTGTCACTATAGTTCTATAGTATAATTTGAGGTCATGCATAGTAATACCTACAGCAGTGTTCTTGTTTGTTTGTTTGCTTGCTTGCTTGTTTTGTTTTGTTTTTTGAGACAGGGTTTCTCTGTTTAGGCTCAGCTGTCCCAGAACTCACTCTGTAGACCAGGCTGGCCTCAAACTCAGAAATCTGCCTGCCTCTACCTCCCAAGTGCTAGGATTAAAGACGTGGGCCACCACCACCCAGCAGGAGTGTTTCCCCACCCCCACCCCCCACCCGTGGACATTTTGACTCTTTTCTTTTATATATAATATATTATTATTTTTTATTAGATATTTTCTTTATTTACATGTAAATTTCTCCTTTCCCAGTTTCTCCTCCAAAAAACAAACAAACAAACAAACAAAAACAACAAGAACAAACCCCTGTTGCCTCCCTCCTCCCCAAGCCTGCCACCCCACCCTCTCCCACTTATTGGCCCTGGCATTCCCCTACACTGGGGCACAAAACCTTCACAAGGCCGAGGTCCTTTCCTCCTATTGATGATCGAATTTGCAATCCTCTACTATACACATGCTGCCAGAACATTCAGTCCCACCCTGTATAGTCCTTGATTGGTGGTTGGGTCCCTGGGAACTCTGAGGATACTAGTTAGTTCATATTGTTGTTCATCCTAAGGGGCTGCAAACCCTTCAGCTCCATAGAACCTTTCTCTAACTCCTTCATTGGGGACCGTGTACTCAGTTCAATGAATGGCTGTGAGCCTCTACATCTGTATTAGTCAGGTATTGTCAGAGCCTCTCAGGAGATAGCTATATTTAGGCTGGCTTGTCCTTCCTTGAGTCTCTGCTCCATAGTTAATCTCTGCCACTCCTTCCGTGGATATTTGGTTCCCCCTTTTAAGAAGAAATGAAATGTCCACCTTTTGGTCTTCTTTCTTCTTAAGTTTCTCGTGGTTTGTGGATCGTTCTTCCTGTATTCCAAACTTCTGGGCTAATAACCACTTATGAGAGAATGTGTGTTCTTTTGTGATTGGGTTACCTCACTCAGGATGATACTCTCCAGATCCATCCATTTCCCTAAGAATTTCATAAATTCATTGTTTTTAATAGCTGAGTAGGGGAGTGTTCTTTAAAAAAATAAAAATAAAAAGGTTTGTTTTATTGTATGTGTGAGTACACTGTCACTGTCTTCAGACATACCAGAAGAGGGCATCAGATCCCACTACAGATGGCTGTGAGCCACCATGTGGTTGCTGAGAATTGAGCTCAGGACCTCTGGAACAGGAGTCTGTTCTTAACCATACAGTAGTGTTCTTCCTCCATAGAATTGCTTTAGGTATTCCTGATCT
>JADRCD010220347.1:0-15457 GCA_019843815.1 Montemys delectorum
CATATTCCAGCTCCTGTAAGCAGCAGCTTCAGACACTGAGAAATTGTCTTCCAGAGATACCCCAGGACATTCTGTAAAAACAAAGTTCTGGTGGTCAGAATGTTGAGCCAGAATGACCAGGCCATTCTGACTAAGCTAAGTAAGGCCAACACAAAAATAACTGGTGGTTGCAATGATGTTAAGGTCCACAAAAACGAGATTAGCAATTCTCGCAAGAACCCCCCCCAACCCCTCCCTGTGGTGAACTTCGAAAAAGACCACAAACTGTCACCCTGACCTTGCTGATAATGATCCCCCACCACCTAATTACTCAGCCCCTTCCCAGAGACTTTTCAAGGACAGGTGTAGAGCTGGATAGGGAAGTTGGCTGACTAAGCCAAGAACAGCCTCCTGAGCAAGCCAACCAATGCCTGATGAGATCCTTTGTCCTGTATTCCACCAACCAGAGTAAGCCAGCTAGCCCTGTTGCAGAAATTTGCCCTCTGTAAAGTATAAAAGATGTGTGCTTTCTAAATTCGAGGTTGACTCCGCCCCGATCCCCCCCCATGAGGGTGGGCAGCTTCATACGTGGGAATGTGGATCAATAAACCTCATGTTATTGCAATGATCTTATTGTCAATCTGTGTTCTCTGGGTTAAGCCAGGTTTACTACAGCTAGCACCTCAATGTAAACAGGAAGAGCAGTGAAGACAGTCAAGAGTTCAAGGTCACAGGGAAGGAAACAGAAGAGGGCTATGCTTGCTGTGGTGCCATCCAGCAGCTATGGGAAGACTGGTTCTGTGCTGTTGTCCAGAAGAACCCATTGGGCTAATTACCAGATGTTCTGGCCAGAGGCCAAACTGATGACCTTGGACTTAGCAGTCAGCATCACATCAGTTGACTCAGGTGGATACACCCCAGCAATTCACTCTCACTCTTCTTTTTGGAGAGAGGGTCTAACTGTCTAGACTGGCCTATAACTTGCTATAATGCTGGGGTCTGAAAATCACCACACAAACCACTTAATCACCAATCTCAGTCAAATAGGGACGGTTTATTGAGTGTCACACCCCAAGACTGATGGATCAGGGAGACTATTCAAGTTCAGGAGCTGAACCATGACATTGAATTAGGATCCTAAGGAGTTTTTAAGCCTGATATCTACAAACATGTGTGCCAAGTTATTTCACCAATCAGTATTTAGGGACAGGGGAGTTCCTTGGAAATATGTCTTCATTGTACATTTATCCTGCTCCCATTGTTTGGGATATTCAACTGTGGCAGGGGACTTGCCTTGTTTAACATTCATATCTTAACTTGTCAACCAGGATAGGACATTGTAGAGAATATCTTATGTGTTTTATGAATGCATCACTTGTCAATGGCCTATGGCCTATGACTTAAGCAAGAAATAGAAGGTGGCACATCCAGGAAGACAAAGAATTCTGGGATAGAGCTAGACACAAAAGATCAACCCCAGGAAGATGTAAGGAGATGGATGAATGGTACCTGAGCACAGGTAACCAGCCACGTTGGCAGAATGTAGGTTAAAATGATTGGGTTATTTTAGCTATGATCTAGTCAGAGAATATAAAGCTAGATCCTAGCCATATGGCCAAGGTGTTTGTAAATATATTTTAATCTAAGTCTTATTTCTGGAATCATGGGGCTAGGAGGAAGAACCAGACATAATGGCTACAGGACTTGTCTAACATTCATGTCTTAACTTGCCAACCAGAATGTCACTTACCCACATACATGTCTCTTTCTGCCAAGTAGGATGTCAATTCCCAGGGAGGTCTTGGGAACTTAAACATGATTTGACCCCTACTCAAAAAAAAAAGTCTTATTCCAAATAGTTTTTTATATTGGTGCAGGTGTCTCTTATGTTGGGGAATCTACCCCAGAGGCAGCTTACAAAAGCAAATACCATAAAAGCTTATACACAGGTACAGGATGTGGTATTGGGTAGTTGCTTTTGGTCCAAGTTTATTGTGGGTAATTATACAAAGCAGTTCTACTGATTTCTATCTCGATTGGTTTCCAAGGGCACAGAACATAACAGAATACATAATCAACTTGGACAGGAGAAAGTTCCTATTAACAGCAGAAACAACATATGGGAAAGTTTCCTTATAATGGCAGGCTACCCAGGTAACAGTTACCTAGGCCTTAACAGTATAGCCAAGGCCTAGTCGTGAACTCCTCTTATCTCTGCCTCCCAAGTTCTGTGATTATAGGCATGTGTCACCATACCTGGTAACCCTAGCATTTCTTTGCTTATTCAAGGCAGTAGTTTTATTTAATAACTGTATATCATTTCCGTGAATATATATATACATATATATTAGTATGGATATATAAATTGGAAATTAATGAATCAAGCAATGAGATCCTCAAGAAAACACAAATTTATGAGAATATAATAAAAAAGCAGTGAAAAAATTAAATGGGCATTCTTTTTAAAAATGTATATGTATGTGTATATTTGTGTCTTCATGTATGTACACATGTGTGGTGTACACATAAAGGCCAGAAGAAGGTGTCTAATTTCCCGGAGCATGAGTTAAAGGCAATTGTAAGCAATCTAGCGTGGGTGCTATGAGCCAGCTCAGGTCCTCTGCAAATGCAGCAACTTCTCTTAACTGCCGAGCCATTTCTCTAGCCTCTAAATTGGCATTCTTGATTTGGAAACAAAATTATGAAATCTTGACTTTGAAGGAGATTTCAGGTTACAGCAGGTGGGTTTATTTACACAAGACCTGCACAAAGTCAGGCCAGTCAAAACTCCATCACAAGTTCTGGAGGGGCCATTGAACCTCCAACCCTGCCCCTCCCCTCCATTAAGGGAGCTATTGGCAGGTGATGGCTGTTGAGGCAGGAAGAGCCACTCTCCTTTGGGGATTATTAACCCAGGGAAGCTGTTAGTAACAATTTTAAAAGGGGGACTTGAGGCTGAGAGGGCAACAGGGACACTGAGAAGATTTTGGGGGAGTAGGGGTGGATGGATATGAGATTATATATATTTGCTATATATATTCTATAGCTATATGAAATGTTCAAAGAATAAAATATTAATTATACTTAAAATCAAAACTTATACTAAGCCATCTAATCTAACACTAAAACCTTTCTCATTTAAGTTTCTAGCAAGTCCATTTGCCTGCTGTCAAATCAAATTATTTAACATTGCCCTAAAAGTTGAAAAAAGCTATTTATTTCCTATAATTCGTCCTTCTGACCTATCTCAATAAGTACTATCAGCTCCTCTGCCAAATGACTAAGGAGTTGTGGATTTCTGTTTTGATTTTTTTACTTGGGGTCTTTTAGATGCCAGACTGGCTTTGAACTTGCCAAGAGGGAAGATGATTGAATGCCTGATCCTTCCCCTTTAACCTCCACCTGATTTTTTGGGATTATAGGTGTGAGCTACCCATCTCGTGTTTATGCAGTGCTGGGAACCAAACCTTTAAACATGTTAGGTAAGCACTCTGCAGGCTGAGCTATACTGCCAGCCCAAGACATTCTTAGTTTTATTCTTTCATTTAATCCAATCCACTATCCCATCTTTTTGCATCTATCACCACCTGTATTTGCTAAATATATTCAGTCTTTAATGCCAGCAGCTGTGTTATTTCTTGTTGAGGTCTACCCCCCACCCCCAGCATGGCTGTAGCTATTTTGTTCCATGCTCACCAGCTATCTCATATTGCTGATGTAATATGCCTGTCAGTCACTGATGCAGAAAAAATAACGACTCAGAGTAGGATCATACTGACCATATACCCTGTTTTGTTCTGTATGTTTTGAGGTTTGTTAATCTTAGGAAATTCCACAACTATAAGCTTCAAATAGGACCCATCAAATTAAAGGTCAATAAGAGCCTTTATGTCTAAATGGCTTGAGTCAAGACCAACCACTGGGCAGCACTTCCAGCACTTGCACATGAGCTCATTGTGGCTTTTACTGTTTTAGCCTTTATAAACTGACACAGAAAACTGTATGGGGCTACAGACTCATCCCCCAAATTCTGAGGTACAGCACCAATCAATCAGTCTTTCGGTGAGTTTAATAAACCATTCCCATCTGAGTTCAGTATTTTTGTGATTTGAGGGGTGAACCCTGAACCCCAACATTTGGTGCATTGGCCAGGAAACCCCCTATTCTCAAGCACCCTTCAGTTACTGACAGAGAATGCCACCAAACCACCTGGAGGTAAGTTTTTTTTTTTTTTTTTAATACCTGTGAAGTTTATTTTCTTGTTTTAGTCTTGATTGTTCTTGGTTTGGTCTTTTGGTGACTCAAGTGAAGGCATTTGGACCTAGTAATGCTATTGGGTCAGGGGACAGAGGGTGCTCTGATTCTCCTCATGGCTAAGGAGTTGGAGTACAATCCAACTCTTGGGACTTGGACTTGGTCGGGACTCTCATCTGAGAGCCTCGACATGCAGTGCTATCTTTAAAACTCAGTTTTGTTTCTTTCACTTTTGTTTTGTTTTTTTGGCACCCCTCTCCTCTATCTTTAACTCTTGCATTATGAAATATCTGGGCCCCTTTGGTGGGACATTTGGGTCCCTTCCCTCTCCTCCCAACTCTAGTGGTTGTCCTTGAAGCATCAGTCTGTCCATATCTGTCAGTTTATGTCTGTGGTTTTGTTTAGTTGCTTGATTGTTGCTCTGTGTTTCATATTCAGAGGAAAAATGGTTAAAACTTCATCTGTTGGGTGTTCATCCCTTGACTTAGCTTTAACCCATTTCAAGGATTTTTAGGGAAGAAAAACAGCTGAGTGGGAACAACAAAAACTGATAAACTAACTGCCCTTGAAGCCCTGCAACTGCAGCTAAAGTCTAGCACTGCTGGAGAAGCCCTGCCAAGGGGCTGCTTGATCTGTACAAGCCATTCTTAAAGGGGACCAGCAGCTTCTCCGGTTCTCTGGTAAAAAAGCGGGTAGCTAGTCCTGCTACAAAACCTCTGTGCCCATGAGAATTACATTCAGCAGGTGACAAGATGTGCGTCCCTTGAAATTGCACATAAAAGGAATAAGAAAAATTTTGTCTGTGTATTATGTATATGGCCACTAAATCTTTGTTTTTGACTAGTCTTAAATATACAAGTTTACTATGTTCTACATGTCTTGGCTATAGATTATTGGTTTATACGTTATTGGGTATGGTTAAAAATCTGTAATAACAGTAAAAAAAAAAAAAAGTTACCTTAAAACTTGTTACTCATTACAGATGGCTGTGAGCCACCATGTGGTTGCTGGAAATTGAACTCAGGACCTTTGGAAGAGCAGTCAGTGCTTTTAACCACTGAGCCATCTTAAATAACCTGATTTAAAAATGGGATACAGAGCTAAACAGAGAATTCTCAATTGAGGAATCTGGAATGGCCAAGAAGCACCTAAAGAAATGTTCAACATCCTTAGTCATCAGAGAAATACAAATCAAAACAACCCTGAGATTCCACCTCACACCAGTCAGAATGGCTAAGATTAAAAACTCAGGTGACAGCAGATGCTGGCAAGGATGTGTAGAAAGAGGAACACTCCTCCATTGCTGGTGGAATTGCAATCTAGTACAACTACTCTGGAAATCAGTCTGACAGTTCCTCAGAAAATTGGACACAATACTACCTGAGGACCCAGTTATACCACTCTTGGGCATATACCCAAAAGATGCTCCAACATATAGCAAGGGCACATGCTCCACTATGTTAATAGCAGCCATTATAATAGCCAGAAGCTGAAAAGAACCCAGATGTCCCTCAACTTAGGAATGGATACAGAAAATGTGGTACATTTACACAACGGAGTACTACTCCGCTATTAAAAATGATGAATTCATAAAACTTGCAGGCAAATGGAGAGAACTAGAAAATATTGTCCTGAGTGAGATAACCCAGTTACAAAGGAACACACATGGTATGTACTCTCTGATAAATGGATATTAGGCAAAGAGCATGGAATACCCACAATACAACTCACAGACCACATGAAGCTCAAGAAGAAGTAAAACCAAAGTGTGGATGCTCCAGTCCTACTTAGAAAGGGGAACAAAATAATCAAGGGAAGTAGGGAGTGGGAAGGACTCAGCAGGAAGAAGGGGGAGGGATAAAAAGGGAGGTAGGATCAGGTATGGGAGGAGACAGGGGTCTGGGGGAAGAAGTACAGAGGGTCAGGAAATTGAACAGAGGTGTGTAGCAATGGGGGAGAGGGAACTGGGGGCAATCACCAGAAAGTCCAGAAGCTAGGAAGGCAAGAGGCTCCCAGGACCCCACAGGCATGACATTAGCTGAAATACTCAACAAAGGGGAGAGAGAACCTGTAGAGACCATATCCAGAGGTTAGGCATGCCCCCCACTCCCAGTTGAAGGATGGAGCCACCCACCCATCTCAAAATTTTTAACCCAGAATTACTCTTGTCTAAAGGAAATACAGGGACAGAGAATGGAGCAGAGACTGAGGGAAAGGCCATCCAGAGACTGCCCCACCTGGGGATCCATCCCACATGCAGACACCAAACCCAGACACCATTGCTGATGTCAAGAAGTGCTTGCTGATAGGAGCCTGATAACAGCCGTGCCCTGAGAGGCCCTGCCAGACCCTGTCCAATACAGAGGCAGATGCTTGCTGCCAACCAGCAGACTGAGCACAGGGACCCCAATGGAGGAGCTAGGGGAAGGACTGAAGGAGCTGAAGGTGTTTCCTATGAAGAACAACAATATCAACCAACCAGACCCCCCAGAGCACTCAGGGACTAAACCACCAACCGAAGAGTACACATGGAGGGCCATGGCTCCAGCTGCATATGTAGCAGAGGATGGCCTTGTCGGGCATTGATGGGAGGGGAGGCCCTTGGTTCTGTGAAGGCTCCATGCCCCAGAGTAGGGGAATGCCAGGGTGGTGAGGTATGGGTGGGTGGAGGAGCACCCTCACAGAAGCAGGGGGAGGGGAAAGGGATGGAGATTTTCAGAGGGAAAACCTGGAAAAGGGATAACATTTGAAATGTAAGTAAATAAAATATCCAATTAAAAAGAAACTTAGTAACTCAGGGTCAGAGTCATTCTGGGCAACAATTCACAGCATAAGCCAACCCAAAGAAACAAGTCTCTAGAGATACTTTTAAATTGGGATAATATTCTTATGCAATTACTGTCCAAAAATCAGACTTACTAAAAGGTAAGATTTAAAGCAATGTTTCTGTTCTAAGATTTTAAAGATGTACCTTCATGTATAGAACTTTTACCTTCATATAAGAACTTTTCTTGCTGGCAGCCAAACTTTAGAACAACAAAACAATGCCCTTGATATTGATTTTAGAAACATCAAATTGTTTAAACTTTGTCTTCTAAAAATTATGGTTACACTGTTAGAACTTGGTTTTGTCTCCAAAAATTATAGTTATGCTCTATGACTTCATTCTTTAAAAATGATGCTTTATTTCGATGTTGCAAAAACATCATTAAAAAGTATTTTCATATATAAAACTATGGGACATTCTAAAATGTATTAAATGTTTTATTATGGTGTTTCTTTTAGTATATGGTGGTTACAATGAAGGAGAGGATTTTTTTATTTTTTCTTAAATTTTTTATTATTTAAATGCATTTTATACATCAAACATATTAATAATATTGAGTATTTTGAGAATCAAATACATAAAAATTTGTTCAACTTTTTATTCATATCCTTTCATACCCAAAATATCATTAATGAATATTTAATACTATCAATAACTGAGGATCCTATATCTAATGTTGAATACTAAATTGTTTCAAAACATACAAAATATTCTTTGGGAGTTAAGCATAGTAAAAGAGCATAAAATATTAAAATGAGTCATTAAGAAGTATATTCAAAAGCCCTTATGTGATACCACTTGACATAGTGAGAGTATTTAAAATGCATTGTATATTTATGTACATTGTCTAACTATCAGTTTACTTAAAAAAGCTTATCAGTGTTTCTAGGAAAGAAATTATTTTATCAGTAAGTATATTTTAAAAATTTCAAAATAGTAAAAACTCTTTGAAGTTAAACATTAAGAAAATGCTAATTTCAAGCACAGTGAGAAAAATTATTAATAATATTTCCATGTTTGTAGAACATGATTTTAATATTTTCAACTGTTAATATTCAACAAACAATAATTATTTTAAGATATATTTGTTGTTATGTCTCCCTTTCCATTTCTGATTTTATTAATTTGGATACTCTCTCTGTGCCCTCTGCTTAGTCTGGCTAAGAGTTTATCTATCTTGTTGATTTTCTCAAAGAACCAGCTCCTGGTTTGGTTGATTCTTTGTATAGTTCTTTTTGTTTCTACTTGGCTGATTTCAGCTCTGAGCTTGATTATTTCCTGCCTTTGACTCCTCTTGGGTGTATTTGCTTCTTTTTGTTCTAGAGTTTTCAGGTGTGCTGCCAAGTTGCTAGTGTAAGCTCTCCAGTTTCTTTTTGGAAGCACTCAGAGCTATGAGTTTTCCTCTTACCACTGCTTTCTTTGTGTCCCATAAGTTTTGGTATGATGTGTCTTCATTTTCATTAAATTCTAAAAAGTCTTTAATTTCTTTCTTTATTTCTTCCTTGACCAAGTTATCATTGAGTAGAGTGTTGTTCAGCTTCCATGTGTATGTGTGCTTTCCGTTGTTTTTGTTGGTATATAAGACCAACCTTTGTCCATGGCCATCTGATAGGGTGCACAGGATTATTTCCATCTTCTTGTATTTGTTGAGGGCAATTATATGGTCAATTTTGGAGAGGGTACCATGAAGTACTGAGAAGAAGGTATATTCTTTTGCTTTAGGATGAAATGTTCTATACATATCTGGTACATATCTACTGCTAGTTTCAATGTGTCTCTGTTTAGTTTCTCTTTCCATGATCTGTCCATTGATGAGAGTGGGGTGTTGAAGTCTCCCAGTATTATTGTGTGTGGTGCAATGTTTGCTTTGAGCTCTAGTAGAGTTTCTCTTATGAATGTGGGTGCCCTTGCATTTGGAGCATAGATGTTCAGAATTGAGAGTTTATCTTAGTAGGTTTGTCCTTTGACCAGTATGAACTGTCCTTATCTTTTTTTGATAACTTTTGGTTGAAAGTTGATTTTATTTGATATTAGAATGGCTACTCCAGATTGTTTCTTGGGACCATTTGCTCGGGAAAATTGTTTTCCAACCTTTTACTCTGAGGTAGTGTCTGCCTTTGTTACTGAGATGTGTTTCCAGTATGCAGCAAAATGCTGGGTCCTATTTACATATCCAGTCTGTTAGTCTATGTCATATTTGGGGAACTGAGTCCATTGATGTTAAGAGATATTAAGGAAAAATGATTGTTACTTCCTGTTATTTTTGTTGTTAGAGGTGGAATTATGTTTGTGTGGCTATCTTCTTTTGGGTTGTTGAAAGATTATTTTCTTGCTTGTTCTAGGTTGTAGTTTCCCTCCTTGTGCTGGCGTTTTCCATCTATTTTCCTTTGTAGGGCTGGATTTGTAGAGAGACATTGTGTAAATTTGGTTTTGTCATGGAATATCTTGGTTTCTCCATCTATGATAATTGAGAGTTTTGCTGGGTATAGTAGCCTGGGCTGGTATTTGTGTTCTCTTAGTGTCTGTATGACATCTGCCCAGGATCTTCTAGCTTTCATAGTATTTGTTGAGAAGTCTGATGTAATTCTGTTAGGTCTCCCTTTATATGTTACTTGACCCTTTTTTCCTTACTGCTTTTAATATTCTTTCTTTGTTTAGTGCATTTGGTGGTTTGATTATTATGTGATGGGAAGAATTTCTTTTCTGGTCCAGTCTATTTGTACTTCTGTAGGCTTCTTTTATGTTCATGGGCATCTCTTTATTTAGGTTAGGGAAGTTTCTTCTATAATTTTGTTGAAGATATTCAATGTTCCTTTAAGTTGGGTGTTTTCACTCTCTTCTATTCCTATTATCCTTAAGTTTGTCCTGGATTTCCTGGATGTTTGAGGTTAGGAGCTTTTTTCATTTTTCATTTTCTTTGACTGTTGTGTCAGTGGTTTCTATGGTATCTTCTGCCCCTGAGATTCTCTCTTCTATCTCTTGTATTCTGTTGGTGATGCTTGCATCTATGACTCCTGATCTCTTTTCTAGATTTACTAACTCCAGGGTTGTCTCCCTTTGTGATTTCTTTATTGTTTCTATTTCTATTTTTAGATCTTGCTAATTTCCTTTGCCTGTTTGATTGTGTTTTCCTGTAATTCTTTAAGGAATTTTTGTGTTTCTTCCTTAAGGGCTTCTAGCTGTTTACCTGTGTTCTCCTATATTTCTTTAAGAGAGTTATTTATGTCCTTCTTAATGTTCTCTATCATCATCATGAGAAGTGATTTCAGATCTGAATTTTGTTTTTCCAGTGTAATTGTGTGTCCAGGACTTGCTGTGGTGGAAGAATTGGGTTCTGATGATGCCAAGTAACCTTGGTTTCTGTTTCTTATATTCTTATACTTGCCTCCTGCCATCTGATTATCTCTAGTGCTACCTGTCCTTGCTATATCTGACTAGAGCCTGTCCTTCCGTTGATCCTGGTTGTGTCACAACTCCTCAGAAGTCAGCTGTTTCTGGGATCCTGTGATTCTGGGATCCTGTGATACTGAGATCCTCAGTTTGTCAGAGCTCTTGGGAGTTAAGTTGCCTCTGGGACCCTGAGATCCTGGTGTGACCGAGCTCCTGGAATCCTGTGGTCCTGGGCATGTTAGAGCACCTGGGTGTAGAGCTTCTGCATGTTGTAGGACTAGCTGCGGAGTTAGTGTCCAAGGTCTGCTCAGGGCACCTCTGATCCTATGATCGTGGGTGTGTTAAAGCTCCTGGGAGTGGATCTTCCTCTGGGTGCTGGCTACATAGTTCGAGCCCAAGGTCTGCTCAGGGCACTGGTCCAGACAGGAAGGAACCCGTGCCACAGGTCGGGTGATGTTCCTGAGTGCTGGAGTCCCACTGGTCCCAGTTACTTCTGGTGTTGGGGCAGATGTGTCCTCCTCACCTCTGATCCTATGATACTGAGAGTGAGAAATTTTTAATTAAAATAACTATAATGATAAGGATGGAAATTATAATGACTTTAGAAGTCATAATGGACAACAGCAATCAAATTCTGAACCCATGAAAGGGGACAATTATGATAAAAATATGCTCAGGCAATCCCCTCTTATGATAGTTATGGACCTGATGATGAAGGTAATAAGTATGATAGCAATGTTTTCATTTTAAAAATATAACTATTGGCTGAAGAAGACATACAGAAATGGCACTTCGAAAGGGGAAGGAAAAGAAAGAAGAACAGGTCAGCAGCATTGGGCCTTAGGTGGCTGAAGGAGAGAATGTATTTGGTGTCTGCCACATCTTTGCATCCTTCAATGCCACCTTTGTCCATGTTATGGATCTTTCTGGCAAGGAAACCATCTGCTGAGTGACTGGTGGAATGAAAGTACAGGCTGACCGAGATGAGTCCTCTCCTTATGTAGCCATGTTGGCTGCCCAGGATGTGGCCCAGAGGTGCAAGGAGCTGGGCATCACTGCCCTGCATATCAAACTCTGGGCCACAGGAGGAAACAGGACCAAGACCTCTGAACCTGGAGCCCAGTCAGCTCTCAGAGCTCTTGCTTGCTCTGGGATGAAGATCGGACGGATTGAGGATGTCACCCCATCCCCTCTGACAGCACTAGAAGGAAGGCGGAGTCGTCGTGGTCGCTGTCTATTAACAGGACTTCTCAAATTATTTTCTATTAATAAATTGCTTTGTGTAAGCTAAAAATATATATATAGCTATTGATTAATATAATATGTCAATTAGATGTACATTACCGAGGTTTGTTTAATCTGTTGTAGCTTTGTCTTTTGCTTTTTATTTTCATTACATCAGGTAATTTATGGTAATGACACTTACTAGGAGTAAAAATTGAGAAATTTTTAATTAAATAAATGTTTAGAGGCATTCAATAGTAAAAAAAAAAAAAAAAGGTTAAGCATCACTGGCTCTTGAAATCCACTCCTCAACCCTTTCAGTTTACCTGAGCACCAGCAAGGCTCCAGCAGTGCTCCTCCTTTTGGCCCAATTGATGAGCAGATAAGAGCTCCCTTGCCATTTTTCCCAACTTGTTAACCTTTTTCTGACCTGATACTGGCTTCACCTTAAACCTAATCATATGGGAAACTCTTATGTTCTATAATGATATACCATATAAAGGTCAGAAAAGTTCCTGGCCTCTTTATGTTTATGGGTATTAAATGTTTTACTTTGATACTAGAAGAGCTTCAATTTAAAACTATGATTTTTAAGGCTCAAACCTAACAGGAAGTGATAGTAACTTTAAAAATAATCAAATCCTTTAATGTGTTGAGAAATATATTTGAAGTCATGCTAAGTACTGATGCAGTTAATTATAAGATTAAGCTTTATTTAGTCTCCTGTTTTATGTTTATAAGGTACAGTTTAGAGGAAATGACTAGAAACAGACAAAAGTTGTTTAACTCAGATATGTTAGGCTGGTACTAGTCCTGAAACTAGTCAGAGATCTGCTGAATAAGACACTTAATGTGTTTTAACTTACAGTGACAGAGACTCCCAAATCCTAACAGTGATCCCCCAAGGAGTCCAAGGAGATATGGACACAAAGACAAAGGTCTCCACCAGGATCGTGGTATGAGAACCACTGGGCATAACTGCCCCAATGCCTTGCCTGCTGCCAGGGCCTGGCCTGAACTGTGGATAAACAGAGAACAACTGGAGAATTGATTGCCATAAATTGCTTAAGACAAGGTGAGGTCAGCCATTCCCATGTTCCTCCTCCATAGAAAAAAAGCCTTTTCATCTTCTGGGCCTGACCGCTAAAGACTGCCTCTGCCCACAGAGACCGCAGGAACCTGGTACAACTGATGCATAGGCCATTTAGATTACAACTTATCCTTCTCAAGTCTCTGATCACACTGACAGGTAAGCTAACGGCAGCTTAACAGCTAAAAGACAACAGGCCTTGAGGCTCCTTACCTCAAGGTAATCCACCACTGTGTTCATTATTCAATTCATTGGTTAATTAAAACTACTTGTTTGCTTATTTAAAAGGGCAAATAGGTTTGCCTTGCTCACAGGCTTCATATTAAACAACTGCTTTCAATAATCAACTGCCTGTGTCTTGTAGTAAATTACTGCATGGAAAAAATGTAAAATTAAAAGTTTATTTAAGATCTGAGGATCTAAAATATGTTTGTGAGCCTAGAGAAATGTTTACAATCAATAGGTGCAAGTGATAAAGGTTAGAGAATACAAAAACTTGAATGGTGATAGAAAAATGATTTAAAAATAAAAACTGATTCAGATGAGAGATGTTTAAAGTTGATAAATGCAGATTATAAATGTTGGAGAGTTTAAGATTGGAAGGTTGAAGAAATGGTTTAAGGCATATAAATGCAAGTTGTTTAGGTAAAAAACCATAATTTAAGATATATAAAAAATGAAAAGTGTTTTATATTTCTTCCCCCCTTGTTATTGTTATTTTAAAGTTAATAGAGGTTTGACAAGCTAATGGAGCACAGGCTGCTGCTGCAATTCAGTCATAAGCTCAAAAAAATTAAATTCCCTTTGGTTGTCTTCTGAATATAGACTTAAAGGTGCATCACATCATACTAAAAATATCTCTGTCCAGTCTGTATATCTAGCTCTCTGCAGTGAGAAAAGAATGTTCCATGCCTTCTAACCCAAACCTATAGCTTTTACCTGGTCTCAAAGGCATGACTCTAATCCTTTTGTCTTACAGACACCCCTTAACTACTTTTTCTAAAATATGGATTTCAATACAATGATAATACTAATGTAAATCCTTTTTAAACTAAAATTCACATAAGCTTCAGGAAACCAAAAAGTCTTAAGATTTGGATCCACCTGCCACAGACCAATTAGACTCCAGATAAGTACACCCACCTGTTCTTGAAAATGGTATTTTCCCCTTGGCCTTCTTGGGATTTGCTACCTTCCCCAACTACTAGACAATTTTAAGTTATGTCCCTAGTCTACATTTGTCTCAGCAGATTTTCCCCTGGTTGACAAAGTCCATCCAGGGATCACCTATGGAGCTGCTGAACTCTGACTTGTTGAAAGCTGATGCTAACCAGTCCAGCCAGTGTGATTATTTCTTGTCTTTCAGCTGGATCAAATAAATACCCCATTGCCCTGCCTTTAACTAGATTTCAACCTTCCTGGGCACACCTATGATAGTGTCCTAATGTTAGCTGGAAGCAGAGCAAACATGCCATCCACTGTCCACCTTACAGGTTGAAATGCTAAGACGAAAAGGAAAGCCCCTGAACTCTCACTGAAAAGGACCCCACTTCATGGTCCTGATCACCCTGAAGATCATGAAAGTAGACTGGATCCAATCCTGGATTCATCACTCTCATCTGAAGTTCACCCCCTGGAAACATCAGGACCTGGACCATTGATGGGTCATCACACAACATCTGCAGGACCTGTTAAAAAATCAGACTGGTAAAAGTCTCTGGAGACTAGTTTTCTATCTGTGTTGCTTTGAACTGCTGAGGCACATGCTCCAGTATAACACTTAGGAAGTTTGATTGGAACTACAGATGGGAGCCTAATTATTAATACTTCTACCTATGGTTCCCCCACCCTCACCTTTGGCTTATGTAAATTGTTTGGACCACTGTGGAATGGGCGCCCAAAGACTGCAAACATATATATTCCCTCATTGTCTAGGTCCTTTGGATGTGGGATCCAGAGTATGGAAAATAGTGTGGCAATCCTTCCTTGTCCCTCAAATGAAGGCCCTAACTGTGGAGACAGGATGAGTACTTTTGTGCTACATGAGGCTAGGAAACATTAGCTTCCTGGGTCATTAATAAAGATAATTATATTCAGTTACAGAGGGTTGAAGGCCAGTCTTTAAAAAAAAAATGGAAAAAATTGCTGGGCAGTGGTGGCGCACACCTTTAATCCCAGCACTTGGAAGGCAGAGGCAGGCGGATTTCTGAGTTCGAGGCCAGCCTGAGTCTACAAAGTGAGCTCCAGGACAGCCAGGGCTATACAGATAAACCTTGTCTCAAAACAAAACAAAACAAAAAAAATGGATAAACCAACCCACTCAAATTAAGATAAAAAATTGTGTAAGTAATATATGAGATACAGGAAATACTTGGGGACTCTGTCTTTATGCATCTGGTAGTGACCCTGGGATGATGGTCCAGGCCACCAGTAACAGGATCTTAGACATCACTGGTTCCAACAAAGAGTGAAACCGTCTCCCTAACCCAGGAAAGACAGCCCCTAGGCAAGAGTGAACCACCCAGCAATCTTTCTGCTATTGCAGGGCTGATAGGCCTCTCCCCAACCTTGGCTACTTTTCTCTCTATGCTATGAGTTCTTCTTTCCCCTTAGGAACAGAAGAGACTGAGGCACCTAGACTCTTTAGGTCTTTATTGTACTTGTACATCTCTCTCCTAAGTTGCTATTATTCC
>JADRCD010220350.1:0-18421 GCA_019843815.1 Montemys delectorum
CCACCGCCCAGCCCTAAATTAAAATCTTAACAGGCAGCATGAACTTAACTATTTACCATAAGGTTGCTTTGTTTGAGTTGTTTGTTCTCACAGGTGGCAATGTGACCCGAAATGTGTTTTTAAACAAACAAACAGAAAATATGATCCTCCCAGTGAGATAGCGAATAAAAACGATATAGCTAGCAGCCACTTGGAAACGGTGAGCTCCTGCGCAATATATGAGCAGCAGAAGTAAAGGGCTTCTTTATATTGCTGTAGTCTTTCCATTTTATTGCCTTAATGTCTCTCTATTTTTGCATCTTGATACTTGGATACATTATGGCAAGAAGTTACATAACACATCCATTACTTCATTTTCTTTCTATACAATAATTATGTGTATTCAAGAAACTGGAGGAGGCAAACTTGTTTGCATTTGACATGTTTACTCAGTGTTACATGTTATTCTGTTAATAGTGTCTTCTTAAGTGGCTTTTGAACACTCCATTTCTAATTGCTTAACCTAATTTTTAGGTTGCTATTTGCTGTCAGGCATTCTTAACTGCACAGAAATGCCTTCATTCCTAGAGAGAGCCAGTGTTGCCTCACTGCAAATGGTTGACATTATGGGTTAGACTCCTATCTCAGAAAGGAAGTAATCTATCTAAACTAAGAAAAGGCATATCAGATTCTTTCTGTGTCGGGTCTCTGCACAAACCATCAGAATCTCTCTTATCTCAAGTTATAAAGCTTGAGAAAGAAAAGGGAAAGGCGTGGTCTCTTCTGTGCTCTGGCGCCTCCAGGTTTATCTACAGCTGCAGAGTGTGATGACCTGTGATAACCGTGGCACATTAGCTGACACATTAGGTACATCTTCTGTTTACTAATCCAGTTAGGGACCAAATTTAGCTCATCTCTGATTGGCTTAAAGGTAGACTATTCCCTTCAGTGATAAAACTGCTTGTGCCGATGCTTTTTTCTTTTAGTAGATACTGCTTGTGCAGAAATTATATTCATATTTTAATAGGACAGTAAAATACTTTTACAGCAGTGACTGTGAAACCCATAAGTAAATAAAATTGAACCCCTTAGTTACTTACACTATTTTACAATATAATTTTTAATTCAGTTCTGTACTAAAAGTCACCTCCAACTTCAAACTTTCTACCATTTATTTCATTTATGTTTATGTATTGATAGACTATGTTTATTCTTTTTAAAGTAGAGTAACACAGTACAAACCAAACTTCCCTTAAGAACCTTCAATGCAACATGGCAAACCTATTGTTCTTGCTCTCTCTACAAAACAGCTTTCTCACCTCCATCTTCCATTATTGTGGCTAATTTTCCTTTTATTTACAAGTATTTTTCTACATTAAAATTTCCAATGTTATTTCCCAATTAATGTATGTTAAGAAGATTCTTCTCATTTCTTATCTTGTTAGGGGAAAACTCAGTCTGCCCCAATAGGACTTTTGACCTGAGAGTCAAGGAGCACTTTGCACATGTTGCTTCCTAGGAATCTTTAATTTTCTTTCCATGTACTTAATGGTCCTCTCATTTTTTCTTTGGATTTGTTCCTGGGTCATTATCATCTCTCCTCTCAAAAAAGCTCTGCAGTTTGCCTATCTAAAGTATATCCAAGTGGATTGTCTTGCCAAATATACTTCTTTTGGAGTCATTACACTCAAGACCTCTTTTTGTCTGTTCCATTCTAATGCCAGGTCACGATTTAGCCTGTTCAGTTGCTATCATTGAATTACTAACTTTGAGTGTGTATGAGTGTTTTCATGACAACTCTCACTTTATAGGCCATACTGTAAACGTATGGTAATAAACATCAAGTGATGACATGGCAGCTATTTGTTCTCTTTTCTCCTTGTATTTGATTACTTTTGTTAAGATTTTTGTTATTGACAGTGAGTCTCTTTCAGCCCAGCCTGGCCTTGAGCTTACAGTGTAGGCGACGTTAGCCTTGAGTTCGTGGTTTTCCAGCCTCTTCCTCACCAAGTGCAGCCATTACAGTGTTCTGCCACTGTGTACTGCTCGAACTTGAGTATTTGTATACGAGAATTCCAAGTTGAAATAATAGTATTAAAAGTTTAAACAATCCTGATATTATTCTCTGGCTTTCAGTTACACTGGTGAGACAACCCTGGTCACGTTTGGTATCACATATCTCAGTTTATGTAAGTCTCATGCCATTTAAGTTTAATCAACAGTTTTTGTGTTTCAGTCTGGCACTAGTAATTCATTTTTCTGTCACTCCTCGCTTTCATTTACTTTTACGTGGTTAATTCCTGAGCACATTGACAAACTGAACTATCATTCTGACTTGTCATCTTTGCTAATTTGTGAGTCTTTATTTTATTCTTTTGTGATAATAATGATAAGATGATTTTATACTACTTAAAATTCTCATTTCTTTACTGTTTTAGTGTTATCTACAGGTTCCATTTTATTTTATTTTATTGGTTTGTAGATACAATGTTTTTTTCTTTCTGTAGGCAGCCTGCATTGTGACCTGTCTCTTTTGATTATTCTTTTATTTCTACTTTATGTGCAGGCTTTTCAAATAACTACTCAAAGATCTGAAAGTGTTCAAAGACCTTTTTTAATCCAATGTTTATTGACCACTTTACAAAAGCCAAACAATTCCATTTTTAAAGAAAGTGATAGGATTTTTAAAAGTGGCATAAGCTTATGATGTTTAAGACCTCATTAAAATTTTGGCTTGTAGTGTTTGTATAATCATATTACAGAACTGACCTTCCCACAAGTAACAATGTTCAGCTCTGGAAATATCTAAAGTAAAACTGGAGAACAAAGAACATGAGTCTGTAGAATATCTAATTCAAGAGATACACCACAAGTATCTCTTGACTAGTATTTTCTAGTCAAGACTAGATTATGACTAGTATTTTCACTATCACAAGCCCATTAAACTGAAGCTTACAACCCATCTTGATATCAGGATGCAGAGAATGGAGTATTTGGATATGTAATGGCTTGGAGATATGCTACTTTATTACAAAAATGATAGAACCATTTACTAACAATATTTATTATACTGGTTAATTTACTGTTATTATTGTAAAAACTAGAAATACTGTTATTCATTACTGTATTGAGAGTAAGTAATGACACATTACGTCTCAGCAAAGCAGAAAGTGATGGTAGGGCATGTCTTCAAGGAGTGAATAATATGGGATAACCTGTTACATATATCTCCAACCCTTATAAGATTCTAAGATCTGTTAAGTGACCTGACACTTGATTACTGAACAACTGATCTTATCCTGAGTTATATAATATCCCCAGAGGACTCTGGGTGAGCCATCTTAACCAGGAGTTCTTCAAATAGTTTCCTTTACTTCAAATTGTATTTTCCTAACAAATCATTTTATACTACATTTAAACATTATTGCTTCCAGATCTTTGGGATTTCTGAAAGAAAAATAAAAAGAAATGGAATTACTGGTTCCTAATTAGAAGAGAGAAAACTCTGGTCTTTCTGCTCTTAGAAGGATGACAATCCCCTCATGATAAACCATTACAAATAAATCTAAACCTACTGATCTCCCCAAAGAAAACCTTTCAAATGTTGTCACTTTGGGCATTCGAATTGTCTAAGTAACAAATATGCATCCTGTAGTATAGGTAGAGGAAAAATATGAGCAGGACCTTCAAGGCGAGACCTTTGAGACATCTCAAGAGGGATGGTTTATTGAGAGTGAGATATATGTAGCATTGATGATTATTCAATAAAGAAAAAAGTTCCAAAATATGTAAAATAACACCCAACACTGGCCTGTGGCTTCCACATTCAAAAGTGAACCTGTGAAACGGCACACATAAGAACACACACATGCACAGGCACACACACACACAATTGTTTAAAGCACACACAAACACACAATTATTTAAATCATTTAGGCTAAATCATTTTTTTCTTGAACTTTTATCAATATTTGTTCATGCAGTGATCTTCATTTATAAAATTTAATGGGCGTTGTAACGGTTAATATATGCTTGGCCTGGGGTATGGCACTATTTGGAAGTGTGACCCTTGTTGGAGTAGGTGTGTCACAGTGGGTTTGGGCTTTAAGACCCTACTCCTTGCTGCCTGCCAGTCAATATTCTGCTAGCAATCTTTAGATGAAGACGTAGAACTCTCAGCGCCTCCTGTACCATGCCTAACTGTATGCTGCCATGCTCCTGCCTTAATGATATTGAACTGAACCTTGGAACCTGTAAGCCAGCTCCAATTAAATATTGTCCTTTATAAGCCTTGGTTATAGTGTCTGTTCACAGCAGTAAAACCCCAACTAAGACACGTGTTAACTGTTCAAAAATGAAAGCAACAATTTGTATTTTTTCTTGTATACATTTGAAGCCTAAGATATCAAATAAGAATCCCAGTGCTAGGAATTGGTTACTTCTTTTCAAGTGGGTCCCATAGACTCCCCCAATCATTACACGCTATTGCCATTGTTCTTGGTTATCCTCTAAAACTTCATGGTACAATCTCATTGCTGAAAAATCAACATAATTATGTTATAGAATGTGTAGGAATCACATTGGTACAGATCTGAAACCTGCGTTCATACTAGCTACCTTTTATAGTACCAGGGAGTTGTACTTATACTTCAAGGGAAGAAAATTATTCAACAGTCTTACACACTGTGAAGCCTGACACCTACACTAACAATTAGCATTGAAGATATGGCCATTGGTGCTTCAGTGGCACGAATATGATAGAAGTAAACAACTGCTTTTGGATTGATTTTAAATTCCATTCCTCAGGATGGAAGTCGTGCCTGGTACTATTAACTACACCTTAAGCCCGTGACTGTCTAGGTTATACGCCTTAAAGTAGAAGTTGTTGCTATTACTCTGATAAATGGACATTACAGTAAACTGCTGTGTAGGCTATCTTTCTTTATACCTACACATAGTGCATCTCCCAATTCTCATTAAACTTTTTTCCAGCGGATTCATACAGACTTAAAACTTGCTAACATGCAGAGAGTAAGAGACTGTGGCATGGTCAACTCTAAATAGGATATCTATATCACAGTCACCCCCTGCAAGGCTCAGAAATCGTTTTGGAGGTCAAGGCATACATGTTTTAAGAGCCAGGAGCATTGGATGTCTAAAATGAACTAGTATTTGCTGGATATGATGGGGCCATGTAATACATGAGCTCACTATGTCTGAGAGTGCATACATGAGACCTACACAAGACTAAGCATGTCAAAATTCAGCATGGATGGAGGAGTTCATGAAGTCTCACCATTAGATACGAAGGCTTGACAGTCGGTGGGCAATGTGCAAAGGAGAGTCAGTTTTCTTCATGGAATGTAGCCTTGACATAATGGTCATGCTGTAAGAGATGGACTTACACCTATGCCCACAGAGGTAAGCACTATATGAACTAAGTGCATTTTAAGGAAGAATAAGCACAAGAAATGTAGAGGAAAGACTGGTGGGAGGGTTAGAGGAGGAACTGAAAAGAACAGAGAATACGATTGGCTTGATCAAAATGTATAATATGCTAACATAAAATTCTTTAAATTCAACACGAACAGAAAAAGAATTGTAAACTGACGTGTATGTGCTGGGATCTAAATCTAGATCTTCTGGAAGAGCAGTCAGCACTCTGAACTGCTGAAAATCTATCTCTCCAGCTTCCTTTTCTTTTTCTTCTTCTTATATTGCTATTATTATTACCACATAAAACTCAAACTATGTCCCTGAGATAAACTATGCTAAGTTCCAATTTCTGCCCAGAAATTATGGTAATAAACAAAAGAGATATATATTTTCCATTTTTAACCTTGACATTGACTCTAATTTCAAACCAATACCCACACATGATTAAATGTGATGGTTCCCTTTCCTTGTAGTTAATAAAAACCTTGGAAAAAAACAGATTTGTGAGTTAAAAAGTTTCCACTGCAAGAACAATGTTTAAATTTTATAGATAGAAGTCATTATTTTGAAGATGGCTGTGTGTGATCTGACAACATAAGAAGGCATTTGAAAATATGGACCAGAAAAGGAAGCATCTAATTATTAGTTTAAGGGTTTTCCAGCATCTGGAGTAGAGTGGGGCAGAGGTGAACACTTTCTTTGGTTCAGTCAGGGTACCATTACCAAATACAAGATCCTGCTTTTATTTCATAGTTTAACATTTTTATATTTAGAGATTTATACCTGACTCTAAATGCAATTTTAGACTATCATTTCTGAATGTTCAGCTTTCTACCATCTGTATACATCTGTGTATGAAATCTCAATTTACACCAGCTATTAAGGAATGTTTAGGCTTAATTCCCACAAGCAGTATTTTTAGATTGCAAAACTATTGCAATAAATACGCTTGAGACCACGTACTTGAAGACATATGTGAGCCACTGGGTAGCACGCGCATTCCAGGATGGAGCTGTTCAGTTGTGAAATACTTCAGTCACCTTATGGACGTTGATTTTTCTCTCCTGGTGTGTTACAGCAGTCTCTGGTGCACTCAAGCCTGCTGAGTTCTAAGTAGTGCTTCATGATGTTTATGGTGCATTTCCCTCGTCCTGAACATCTGTTTGGATATTTAATCAGCATTTTAATTTTACCCCTTTATAAATTGTCAGTAGTAGTCAACTTTATTATTCTTATTGTTTCCTTGATAAAATATAGGAATTATAGAACATTTTAAGCTTTGGAAATACTATAATCTTATACCACAAATAACACTGCAGATACATCCCTTTTTCCCCATCTTATAACTTCTCACTTTGATTTCCACTGAGCAAAAGTCATTAATTTTAAAATAAGTTTATATAGTTACAAGCCAGTTTATGTTGAGGATATTTAGAAGTATCTCTAAAGGATATCATGACATGGATTCTTTAGATGTGTTTACACAAATTATGTCACTTACTTTTAACCAGTAACATCACTGAATGACAATGATGAGAAATTATAACAACAATCTTAACATATCATTATTGTAAACATATTTGTAATAAAACTAAAATTACATATTAATAGATTTTATTTATGAAAAACTATTATTACTCCCAATGACATTATACTCAGTAACTATGTAAGAAATAAATTGAAAATTTAGGAGAAATAGTGCACATTTACTTATAAACAGCATTTAATGCTAGCATTCTATTGTTTTTATATTTCACTTTTTATTATTTAAAAAAGAATTATTTTTACTTTTATTATTTAAATTTAAATATGTTTTGATCACATTCTTTCCCTCTGCCTAGTCTTTCAAGATCCTTTCTCCCTTCCTATTCACCCAACTTTAAGTTCTTTTTAAAAAAACAAAAGCCCAATACAACAACGATCCCTTCAAACTAAGAAAATAAAACCATACCCAAAAGAAACAAAACAAGCCAGACACCAAACTGTAACTGAATAAAAGCAACAACAACAAAAAAGCCTGAGTTCATTATGTATTGATCATCTACTCCTGATTATGAGGCCTATCCTGGAGTGCTTGGTATACACAAAGTCATTCTATTGGAGAAAAATTGTTTTTCCTTCTCTTACAAGTAACAATTCAAGTTTTTAGTCTTTACCCTAGTGGCTAAATTTTCATTCATTCAGTCATCATATTTGAAAAAAGTTCATACAAAATAAAATATAACAACATTAAACAAAAACCATCAAAGATGAGCAACACAAACCAACATAAGGAATCAAGGCAATGAGAAGGCTCAAGAATCAGAGACTCCCTCATTCCCTCTCTCAGGAAGCTCCTAAAAACACTAAACTGATGTCATAATCCATATTAACCTTTTAAATGTTATTTTTCATGTATCTTCCATGCAGATGTGGAGGCATAATTTGCATTTATGTTGGTTTGTTTTTCTTTTGATGCATTTATTAAATGCTTAGATCTTTTTTTATGATAAAGATTCTTTTTTTTAATTAGATATTTTCTTTATTTACATGTAAATTTTTCCTTTCCCAAGTTCCCCTCCAAAAAACAAACAAACAAACAAAAACAACAAGAACAAACCCCTTTTGCCTCCCCCCTCCCCATGCCTGCCACCCCACCCTCTCCTACTTAATGGCCCTGGCATTCCCCTACACTGGAGTACAAAACCTTCACAAGGCCGAGGTCCTTTCCTCCTATTGATGATCGAATTTGCGATCCTCTACTATACACATGCTGCCAGAACATTCAGTCACACCTTGTACAGTCCTTGATTGGTGGTTGGGTCCCTAGGAGCTCTGAGGGTACTAGTTAGTGCCTATTTGCTCTAGGTTCTTCCCCACTTTATTTTCTATTAGTTTCAATGTATCTGGTTTGATGTGGAGGTCCCTGATCCACTTGAACTTGAGCTTTGTACAAGGAGAAAGGAATGGGTTGATTTGCATTTTTCTACATGTTGACTGCCAGTTGAGCCAGCACCATCTGTTGAAAATGCTGTCTTTTTTCCACTGTATGGTTTTAGCTCCTTTGTCAAAGATCAAGTGCCCATAGGTGCATGGCTTCATTTCTGGGTCTTCAATTCTGTTCCATTGATCTACCTGCCTGTCACTGTACCAATACCATGCAGTTTTTATCACAATTGCTCTGTAGTACAGCTTAAGGTCCGGGATTGTGATTCCACCAGAGGTTCCTTTATTGTTGAGGATAGTTTTGGCTATCCTGGGCCTTTTGTTATTCCAGATGAATTTGCAAATTGCTCTTTCTAAGTCTATGATTAATTGAGTTGGAATTTTGATGGGGATTGCATTGAATCTGTAGATTGCCTTCGGTAAGATGGCCATTTTTACTACATTAATCCTGCCAATCCATGAGCATGGGAGATCTTTCCATCTTCTTCGATTTCCTTCTTCAGAGACTTGAAGTTCTTGTCAAACAGATCTTTTACTTGTTTAGTTAGAGTTTTAAAGATTTATTTTTTTCATTGTGTGGATATGTGAGTGTAAGTTAGTATTGAGTCAAGAACAGCTGTCAGATGCCTTGGATCTGGAGTTGTAGGCAGTTGTGAGCTGTCAATATGAGTTCTGGGAACTGCACATGGGTTCTATGCAAGATCAGTGTGAACTCTTAACTGCTGAGCCATCTACCCAGCTGTGATATTTAGATTTCAATGGTATGGCTTTTGCACTTTACAACTAATAGTTTTTCATGTAACCTATGCTACATCTTAGAGAATTAGATAGATAATGACCTGAAGTTGTTCCTCAGTAGCAATGGAGATTGGTCCATTCATTGTAAGGATAGCAAAACCTAGAAATCAAGCCTTCACATAAACTAGGATATTGCATAATAATCAGCATGTTTGTTTTTTTTTTTTCATAGTTTAAAGCATCTCAATGCCTAGAGCCAATACTGTGCCACAGCACCCCATACTCACATACTGCCAAGAGAGAGCTGGTGTCTCAAGAGTGCAGACATGCCTGTGAGCACAGTTCTCTTTCTGTTTGTACCCTGGAGCTGACCCTGTGTCACAGCTCTCCATACCCAAATACCTTTAGGAGAGAACTGGTCTCCCAGGAGTATTGACACACAGGCTTACAGGAGGGAAAAGCCAAAGTCAGAGACAGCAAGACCAGCTAACACCAAAGATAACCATTTGGTGAAAGACAAGGGCAAGAACACAAGCAATAGAAATAAAGGCTACTTGGCATCATCAGAATCCAGTTCTCACACCACAGCGTGCCCTGGATACTCCAAAAACACCAGAATAGCATTACTCTGATTGAAAATCACATCTCATGATGCTGATAGAGGTATTTGAGAAGGTCATAAATAACTCCCTTAAAGAAATACAGGAGAACACAGGTAAACAGATAGAAGTTCTTAAAAAAGAAACACAAAAATCCCTTAAAGAATTACAGGAAAATATAGCTAAACAGATGAAGGAATTGGACAAAACCTTCCAGGATCTAAAAATGGAAATAGAAACAATAAATAAATCAGAAAGAGAGACAATCCTGGAGATAGAAAACCTAGAAAAGAGATCAGGAGTCATTGCTGCAAACATCACCAACAGAATACAAGAGATAGAAGAGAGAATCTCAGGGGTAGAAAATACCACAGAAAACATTGACAAAATAATCAAAGAAAATGAAAAATGCAAAAAGCTGCTGGAAATGCAAAACCCATCCAGGAAATCCAGGACACAATGAGAAGACCAAACCTAAGGATAATACATATAGAAGAGTGTAAAGACTCCCAACTTAAAGGGCCAGTAAATATCTTCAACAAAATTATAGAAGAAAACTTCCAGAAATTAAAGAGATGCCCATGAACATACAAGAGGCTGATAGAACTCCAAATAGATTGAACCAGAAAAGAAATTGCTCCTATCACATAATACTCATAACGCTAAATGCATAACATAAAGAAAGAGTATTAAAAGCAGTAAGGGGAAAAGTAACATATAAGGGCAAATCTATCAGAATTATACTAGGCTTCTCACCAGAGACTATGAAATCTAGAAGATCCTGGGCAGATGTTATACAGACCCTAAGAGAACACAAATGCCAGGATACCATACTCAGCAAAGCTCTCAATTACCATAGATGGGAAAAACAAGGTATTCCATGACAAAAACAAATTTACACAATATCTATCCATAAATCCAGCATTATGAAGGATAATAGATGGAAAACACCAATGCAAGGAGGGAACTACACCCTAGAAAAAGCAAGAAAGCAATCTTTCAACAAATCCAAAAGGAGATAGGCATATAAACATAATGCTACCTCTAACAACAAGAATAACAAGGAGTAACAATCACCTTTCCTTAATATCGCTTAGCATCAATGGACTCAATTCCCAAATAAAAAGACATAGACTAACAGAGTAGATGCATAAACAGGACCCAGCATTATGAAGGATACAGGAAACACACCTCAGTTACAAAGACAGACACTACTTCAGAGTAAAAGGTTGTAATACAATTTTCCAAGCAAATAGTCCCACTAAACAAGCTGGAGTAGCCATTCTAATATCAAATAAAATCAAGTTTCAACCAAAAGTTGTCAAAAAGGATAAGAAAGGTCACTTCATACTGGTCAAAGGAAAAATCTAACAAGATGAAATCTCAATTCTGAACATATATATGCTACAAATGCAAGAGTATCCATATTCATAACAGAAACTTTGCTAAAGATTAAAGCACATATCATACTCCAAACAATAATAGTGGGAGACTTTAATGCACAACTCTCAGCAATGGAAAGATCATGGAAACAGAAAGTAAACAGAGGCACAGTGAAACAGAAGTTATGAACCAAATGGATCTAACAGATATTTATAGAACATTTCATCCTAAGACAAAAGAATATACTTTCTTCTCAGCACCTCATGGTACCTTCTCCAAAATTAACCATATAGTTGGCCACAAAACAGGCCTCAACATATAGAAAAAGATTGAAATTATCCCATTCCCCTTATCAGAACACCACGGACTAAGGCTGGTCTTAAATTCCAACAAAAACAACAGAGAACACACATACACATGGAAATAATTCTCTATTCAATGATAACTTAGTCAAGGAAAAAATAGAAAGAAATTAAAGACTTTTTAGAATTTAATGAAAATGAAGACGTATCATACCAAAACTTATGGGACACAATGAAAACAGTGGTAAGAGGAAAACTTATAGCTCTACGTGCCTCCATAAAGAAACTGGAGAGAGCTTCCACTAGTAGCTTAACAACACACCTGAAAGCTCTAGAACAAAAGGAAGCAAATAGACCCAAGAGGAGTAGAAGGCAAAAAATAATCAAATTCAGGGCTGAAATCGACCAAATAGAACAAAAAGAACTATACAAAGAATCAACAAAATGAGATTTTGAGAAAAATCAACAAGATATATAAACCCTTAGGCATACTAATCAGAGGGCAAAAAGACAGTATCCAAATTAATAAAATCAGAAATGAAAAGGGAGACATAACAACAGAAATTGTTTAAATTAAAAAATCATCAGATCCTACTACGAAAGTTTGTACTCAACTAAATTGGAAAACCTGGATGAAATGGATGATTTTCTAGACACATACAAGGTGCCAAAGTTAAAACAGGATCAGATAAACCATCTAAACAGTACCCTAATCCCTAAAGAAACAGAAGCAGTCATTAATAGTCTCTCAACCAGAAAAAAAAAAAAACAAAAACCGCAGGACCAAATGGGTTCAGTAGAGAATTCTATCAGACCTTTAAAGGAGATCTAATACCAATAATGTTCAAATTATTCCACAAAATAGAAACATAAGTTACACTACCCAATTCATTCTTTGAAGCCACAATTATGCTTACACCTAAACCACACAAAGACCAAACAAAGAAAAAAAACTTCAGACCAATCTCCCTTATGAACATTGATGCAAAAATACTCAATAAAATTCTTGCCAAGTGAATCCAAGAACACATCAAAATGATCACTCACCACGATCAAGTACGCTTCATCTCAGGGATGCAGGGATGGTTCAATATGGAAATTCATCAATGTAATCCACTACATAAGCAAAATTTCTTCTGTTAAGTTTTAACTAAGGATAATAATCTTCTATAAACATTGAAAGCATGAGCCACAAGACTTAACATAAATATTATTGAAATTTTTTTTAATAAAAAGCTTTCAGAAAAAGATGTAAATTTTAGAGTTCCTTCCCGTCTGTCCAGGCTGGCCAGTGCCCTGAGCAGACCTTGGACACAAGCTCTGCAGCCAGTCCCATGATACCCAGAGGAAGCCCCACTCCCAGGTTCTCTAAAACACCCAGGATCAGAGGTGAGGAGGACACAACATCTGTCCCAACACCTGGAGTAACTGGAACCAGTGTAACCAGGCATACAGGAACTCGGCCAGCCTAGTGGCTCAGGTTCCTTCTGATCCCAAAACACCCAGAGGAAGCTCCACTCACAGGCACTCTAATATGCCCAGGATCAGAGATGAGGAGGACACAACACCTGTCCTAGCACTAGGAGTAACTGGGACCAGCAGGACTCAGGCACACAGGAACTGTGCCAGTCCCGTAGCTTGGGTTGCTTCGGTCTGTCTGGGCCAGCTGGTGCCCTGAGCAGACATTGGGCACAAACATTGCAGTCATTCCCAAAACACCCAGAAGAAGCTCCACTCCCAGGTGCTCTAACAAGTCCACGGTCCCAGGATCCCAGAATCACAGGATCCCAGAGACAGCTTGACTCTGAGGTTTTCTGACACAACCAGTATTACAGGAAGGACAGGCTCCAGTCAGATTTAGCAAGGGCAGGTAGCAGTAGAGATAACCAGATGATGCAGGGCAAGCATAAGAATATAAGCAACACAAACCAAGGTTACTTGGTATCATCAGAACCCAATACTCCCATCATTGCAAATCCTGGACACACCATCACACTAGAAAATCAAGATTCTGATACAAAATCACTTCTCATGGTGATGATACAGGACTTTAAGAAACACATAAATAGCACCCTCAAAGAAATATGGGAGAACACAGGTAAATAGCTAGAAGCCCTTCAAGAGGAAACACAAAAATCCTTTAAAGAACCCCAGGAGAACACAATCAAACAGGTGAAGGAAATAAACAAAACCACCCAGAATCTAAAAAGGAAATAGAAACGATAAAGAAATCAGAGAGAGATACAAAACCTAGGAAAGAAATCAGGAGTCATAGATGCAAGCATCACCAACAGAATATAAGAGATAGAAGAGAGAATCTCAGGGATAGAAGACACTATAGAAGACATTGACACAGCAGTCAAAGAAAATGCAAAAAGCAAAAAGCTCCTAACCCAAAATATCCAGGAAATCCGGGACACAATGAGAAGACCAAACCTAAGGATAATAGGTATAGAAGAGAGTGAAGACTTCCAATGTAATGGGCCAGTAAATATCTTCAAGAAAATTATAGAAGAAAACTTCCCTAACCTAAGAAAAGAGATGTCCATGAACATACAAGAAGCCTACAGAATTCCAAATAGACTGGACCAGAAAAGAAATTCCTCCAATCACATAATAATCAAAACACCAAATGCACTAAACAAAGAAAAAATTTTAAAAGCAGTAAGGGAAAAAGGTCAAGAAACATATAAAGGCAGGCCTATCAGAGTTACACCAGGCTTCTCACCAGAGAATATGAAAGCTAGAAGATCCTAGGCAGATGTCATACAGACCCTACAAGAACACAAATGTCAGCCCAGGCTACTATACCCAGCAAAACTCTCAATTACCATAGATGGAGAAAACAAGATATTCCATGACAAAACAAAATTTACACAATATCTTTCCCAAATCCAGCCCTACAAAGGATAATAGATGGAAAACATCGACATAAGGAGCAAAACTATACCCTAGAAGAAGCAAGTAAGTAATCTTTCAACAAATCCACACAAACCTAATTCCACCTCTTGCAACAAAGACAACAGGAAGTAACAATTACTTTTTCTTAATATCTTAGTGTGAAAATATTACCAACACATCCTAATCGATTGAAATCCAATAATATGAGGAATTAGATATTTATTGACTGTCATCCAATGGTCTCTCTAATTTGGTAATTAGAGAAATAGGTCCAATATTGTACAATCTATATACACTTTCAGCTTGTTTGTTTGTGACAGTGTCTTGCTGTGTACAACATAATGGTCTTGAGATCTTGTTTCTCCTATCTCAGCCTCTCTATTAGTAGTATTGTTTATTTCATGTTTTTACACAGTTTTCAGAACAGCTTACAGATTTTAAAGTATTTACATATCCAAAGGAAATGTAGACAATTAAATTAGGAGGTGGCTTGTAAGAGAACAACAAAGAGTGAGACTGAGTGCTTTGCTTGATGTTTGTAACTCTTGTATCAAGTTATCACAGTAAGAACCAAGATTTTAAGCTCTACTAAACACAAAACAAACAAACAAACAAAAAGACTTTATATATTTATGTTCATTTAAGAAAATATTAGTAGTGATGTATTATTTTGAAATATATAGTCAATATATTTGGAATTCTTTAAAATTTATATTAAGAAAAACGTATGTGTTTTCAGTATTGCTGTAGACAAGTATCTACATAAAAGTGTTAAATTAATTGTTAATTGTTAAATTGAAATCATGTAACTTTTCTCATTATAATGCAACAAAACTTAAAAAAAAGAAGAAAAAAATATATAAATTTTAGAATTATTAATTTATACTTGTAATTTAAATACAACCTTAGCACCGAGAAAGTCATTGAGAACATGCTAAGATAGAGATTGGGTACACTTGATCTTGAAGATTTAGGAAACAGATTATCATCCTGAAAAAAAGGAACTAGTCACACAATAGTGATGCTTTTTGAGAATCCTACTGTAAAGCAAAAGTGAGAATCAAAAAAATGGAATAGTAGTTTATTTGCCCCTCTACCCAGACAACAAAATCCTGGTTTGTCAAATGGGAGTGAATCAGAAGTAATTAATTAGCAAGAAAAGCAAAGACAGAATGAAAGTCCATGGAGCATGCCAGGGATGGATTTCTAGTTCTTTCATTTCTCAGCTGCTGGGGATTTATATTATTCATTTTCTTTTTCCTAAAAGTCTCAATTTTCAAAAATAATTTTAATTCTTTCTTTGCTCCCAAAATTTACGCTCAACACAATTGTTAGGTTAATTATCCAAGATATACATGGAAGTTAAAACTAATGTTTTGTTTTGTGACTTGTTTTTAAACTGATGTCTATTCAAAGTGTCATAATTTCATTTTACAGGAAATAAATAAGAAAGCAGTCTTTGTCAATAAATGAGGATGCATCATAAATTTTAGAATGTAATTTTTATTTTTACAAAAATGTATCTTTGTTCCAGCCCTTTCAACAGGGCATAGAATTTAATAGGCCTCCAGACCTTAGCATAACTGACTCCATGATGGGAGCACCATTCAGGCCATAAAACCTAGCACATAGTACCACCCAACAAAATGAAACTAAAGAAACAACTAATCCACAAAGTCCATAGTACTGTGAAAAGCTCAAAATGTACTAACCTTGCTATTTTGGCTGTTGCAGTTTTGCTTCTGGCTAACTGTTCATGTTCATTTAAAGTATTTCAATCCAGAACATGGTTTTCATGCTTAAAATTTAATCCAGAGAAAGGCTCAGAGCTACACTGGGGTTTTGAACACCCAGTGTAGCCTCTGGTCAACTAATAAAGACTTTCTATTGGCTTAAACCAATAGTTTAACCAATAGTTAAACAGCTTTTTCTGGTGGATACCCCACAACAAGTTGTTGAAAGTCTATAATTTTCCACTGAATTGACTTGACTACTTTGGTGTACAATCAACATTTAATATTGACTTTCAATGGCAGTCCCTGATTGGTTCATGGTAGAATGGCTTTCACAATGAAGACATCATACAAAATTGATGCTATAAGAGAAACTTACTCCAGATTGTTTGAAGGTAGAAGTCTAAGTAAGAAAGTTTATCTTTTTATTCTTGATTATCCTGCAAAATCTCAGGCCCATTTCTGAGCATTAGCTTCACATTTAGAAACTAGAAATTTGCAAAGGCAAAAAATGTTAATAATATTAGCTTATGTGAAGACGAATATGGAATGATAGTTTATTAACTATATAGTTTTATACAAAACATATGAATTAAATAAAATGTTATATATCATTATGTTGTGTCTATTTGAGACACTGAGAGTATTCACAACTTGTTGCCTTTCCCCAACACTACCAAGTGAGAAACCTTTTAAAATTAAGTAATGTAGAATGATATCTTTAACACTACAGTAATATCTATCATTAATTTTTAATTTTTATTTTTTATACAGTTTATCACAGCTCACAGTTTATGATAGTACAGTTCATCCTGGCTCACAGTGTGAGGGTACAGTTCATCATGGCTCACAGTGTGAGGGTACAGTTCATCATGGCTCACAGTGTGAGGGTACAGTTCATCCTGGCTCACAGTGTGAGGGTACAGTTCAACATGGCTCACAGTGTGAGGATACAGTTCAACATGGCTCACAGTGTGAGGGTACAGTTCATCATGGCTCACAGTGTATGATAGTACAGTTCACCATGCCTCACAGTGTGAGGGTACAGTTCATCATGGCTCACAGTGTGAGGGTACAGTTCATCATGGCTCACAGTGTGAGGGTGCAGTTCATCACAGCTCACAGTGTGAGGGTACAGTTCATCCTGGCTCACAGTGTGAGGGTACAGTTCATCATGGCTCATAGTATGAGGATACAGTTCATCCTGGCTCACAGTGTGAGGATATAGTTCATCCTGGCTCACAGTGTAAGGGTACAGTTCATCACAGCTCACAGTGTGAGGGTACAGTTCATCCTGGCTCACAGTGTGAGGGTACAGTTCATCCTGGTTGAGAAGGCAGCAGGACAACGAAGCCACTGGTCACACTGAATCTTCATTCAGGAAGCAGACAAAAATGAATGCTTCTGCTTGGCTTATTTTTAGCTTTTTATACAATCTGAGACCCCAGCCTGTAGACTGACAGGGAAGATCACCCATTGTCCATTAAAACTGTCTAATAGTGCCTTCACAGGCACACCCAGAGAAAGTGTCCCCATGAGGTTTATTTTTTTTATTAGATGTTTTTTCAATATCTCCTTTCCCAGGTTCCCCTCAAAAAAAAAAAAAAAAAAGAACATGAGGGGACTTATGGCTCCAGTAGCATGTGTATAGAAGAGGATGGTCAAGTTGGTCATCAATGGGAGGAGAGACCCTTGGCCCTGTGAAGGTTCTGTGCCCCAGTGTAGGGGAATGCCAGGGCCAGGAAGTGGGAGAGGGTGGGATGGTGAGCAGGGGGAGGGGGGAAGGAACATGGGTTTGTTTTAATTTTTGTTTTTTTTCTTTTCTTTTCTTTCCTTTTTTCTTTTTTTGGAGGGGGACCTGGGAAAGGAGATATTGTAAATAAAAAAAATCTAATAAAAATTAATTTTTATTTTTAATGTAATATTTTTATTTATTCCTTGAAAATTTCATACAATGTATATGATCTTATTTACATCTATGCCTCCCCCTGACACCTCTCATGTCTACCTCATCCACATTCTCATTCCCTCTTGTTCTTTATTTCCACTATGAATATTGAACTAATAATGATTTCATGATTTTTATGCTAATTTCATTTAAATGTATAATGTGCCATTTTTAATTTTGAGTAATTTTGATTCACTTACTTAGAACTTTTTACTTGAAAGTTGTTTGTATTCACATGTTCACACACATGTGTTTGCGTATTTAGAAAATATTAATAGAAATATAGTAGGAAAATTAACCTGTCAATGTATTTTAAATCCTATAGGACATACCTACTCTTGTTTGGACCAAGGACTTTGATGAGGGTGAGTTGTATAAGATAATGTACCGGATTCTACAGCCATTTCAGAAACTAAGTATCATATCTTCTCTCTCTCTCTCTCTCTCTCTCTCTCTCTCTCTCTCTCTCTCTCTCTC
>JADRCD010220351.1:5273-32131 GCA_019843815.1 Montemys delectorum
TGATGATGATGATGATGATGATGATGATGATGATGATGATGATGATGATGTCTTTTTGTCTGGATTTACTTAGTGCCAAAGGCTCAAGACAAGAATTAGGCTTCTGTGGTTCATAACATTAAATCTGCTCCAATCTGTGCATAATTGGATCTGTGAAGAGAGAAGACAGATGGAGAACAACAATAGCAACAAAACTCAAGCAAAGGCAGCTCACACATGCTGCATATGCATTGTGTCCAGTCATAAGAATTCTTGGAACATTGTTTTCATTCGCAACCAAATCCACTGCTTTGCTCAGATGAGGATGTATAGAAAGAAGAACACTCCTCCATTGCTGGTGAGATTGCAATCTGGTACAACCACTCTGGAAATCAGTCTGGCAGTTCCTCAGAAAACTGGAGATAGTACTCCCTGAGAACCCAGCTATACCACCCCTGGGCATAGACCTAGAAGATGCTCCAACATGTAATATAGATACAATGCTTCACTATGTTCATAGCAGCCTTATTTTTAATAGCCAGAAGCTGAAAACAACCCAGATGTCCCTCAAAAGAGGAATGGATACAGAAAGTATGGTACATTTACACAATGGAGTAAATGTACATTTACACTACTCAGCTATTAAAAACAATGAATTTATGAAATTCTTAGGCAAATGTATGGAACTGGAAAATATCATCCTAAGTGAGGTAACCTAATCACAAAGGAACACATATGGTATGTACTCACTGATAAGTGGAGATTAGCCCAGAAACTTGGAATACCCAAGATACAGTTCACAAATCAAATGAAGCTCATGAAGAAAGAAGACCAAAGTATGCAAACTTTGGTCTTTCTTAGAAGGGGGAGCAAAATACCCATGGGAGGAGTTACAGAGACAAAATGTGGAGCAGAGACTGAAGGGAAAGACCATCCAGAGACTGCCTCCATAAAGATGTACAGAATAGATGACTGAGCCCACATAGGTTTGTACTAAGTGTGTCATCTCCAGCTGGTTGATAGTTACTGACTCAATTACAAGCCTACTATTAACTTTTTTATACTTCATGGTAAAATTTTGACCTACCATAGCCATCATTTCTCATAGGAAATTCAACCTCAGAGCTACAATAAGATCCCTAGGAAACCACTGTATATTAGATGTGTCTTTTGTATCCATGTTGGACAATAGAGACTCTCTCAGGCTGAGTTATTCATATGGGTAGTTGAAAAGGTCTTGCACTAATGCATGGCAGTTTTCACCTTTTGATTTAAAGGAAGAACTTTACACATTCTTTTCCTTGATTTAAAGTGAGAAAGATGTTTGTTATTAATAACTGTCTTTGGCAGTGTTCTATGAATGGGTAGGAATTTTTCCTTTCCCAGTTTGACAAGCAACTGCTCCATTCATACAGCTTTTGTGAAGATATTATATTTCATGTTGTTTATCCTAGCACAAAATGTGCTTCACATATACTGGGAGGTCAAGAGGTAATGTCCTGTCTTTTAGATTTTAGCCATGTGCAAAATCCATCATGATGATATCATATTATTCATTATTTCATTTCTATTTAGAGAGAAAATAACAACAGCATCCATTTGGCCAATAGTTCACTGGAGGTCTGTTTCTGATGCCAGGCTTAGCTGTGCTGAGTCCAATGAGAAACCAGACATAGTTTGTAAGTGCTAGTTTCATGTTTCACTTGCAGTAGGTAGCTCTGGGAAGGAGACGCCAATGACGGTTTGTCCTAAGAGAGCATACTGTGCTCAAGCTGAAAACAAGATGCTGGTTATGTGACCAAGTGAGCAGGGTGGTTATACAATCTAGCAGAAGACACTACCCTGAGAAAATGGTTATTTTTACATATTCAGACAGGGATAAATGAGTGTCATTTCCAAACCTCCATCTGACTAAACTCACCAACCAGAAATGCATCCACCCACATCATCTGGAAAGAAATCCAGTGTGTGTGCTGCTGCCAGTGACCTCTGTCAGTGGATGTTTCTCACACTTATCTGCTCTCTGTTTTCATGTTTATAAAATGTGTTCCCAAGCCCTTTATGATAAAATCAACAATAGGACCCAGGACTCCAGGGAAGGATTCCCAGTGGGAGGGTCCGTGCCCCTTTGTTCCAGAAGCTCTAATAGAGTGTGAAACTGACAGGGACATGGGAGCACCATTCAGCTGAAATTAAAGTCTTTGTCCCTTCATTAGTTAACCTTGAACTTCTCATTCTGAAGTTCTACCCGGCCACCTTCTCTCAAGCTCTGATTTAATCAAGATGAACAGCAAAGCTCATTAAAATCTGCTCTCTTGCTTGCTCTCCCTTTAAGCAAGGATCTCAAAAAAGTCTCATTTTAGTTTTAGTATAGATGCCATTGTTAATTCTGGATGAATATTTTAAGAAATGGCCCTAAATCTTGTGTGTCCATAGTTTTTAGTCATTAAAGATGTCTGCTTTTCTTTTTAAATCTCTTTTCTAGTTCTAATGGAGATGTGATTTCATGTTATCCATTTCCTGCCCACTGGAAAAGGAAAAGGTCAACTTATGTAATTGATGAGCTTATGCTATTACACAAAATTAATTTTCTTCCATTAGGGGGGCTGCTGAGACCAGGAGGAAGCTCCTCCCTGAGCATCTTAGTTTTGATGTCCTTGCTTTTGTACCACTCATTTGTACCCCGAGTTTTGGTTTAAGCATTCTTCTTACTTTCCTTCATGATGGGATTCACTGGGATTGGGGGGTATAGGCAGATGATTTTTGTGTTCCAGTGCCCCTACCCTGTCCTTGAATATAATTACAATAAGAGTCTATTTACAAGACTCAAGGAAACATTCTTTAACTCTGGTACAGTGATTCTAACTATGAGGTTATATTTTTCTTCTCTGTGAGTAGAAATATCTCCTCTTTTACTGTTTTACTTTCCCCAACTCTTTTTGTTGCCAAACTTCAAAGTGTGCAATCTCAGGTCCTTCTCTATTGTGTTTCCAAATGAAGAATGGTCAAAAATGATGGACTAGCTAATTAGCTGAACAGGACAATTCTTTGTATATTATTTGAAGTTTCAATATATTCTTTATATGACATAAAACTGTGACTTCACTCTGTGCAGATTCTTGTCACAGCAGGAGATAGCTCAATTTCCATAGTGCCTTAGTACATGAATTAGCCGTGTAAGTGACAGTTGCTGTCTTAATACTGTGACTGGAGCAGATGTTTTGGGTGATGACACTGAATGGGGAACATGAACCATGAACATGATTTAAGGTGAAGTAGCATCAAATTCCCATTTTCTTCCACTGTAATATTTCTATTGAATATTTGGGAGTTTCACATAACCCATCCTTAAAACATTCATTTACCAGTCTTCCCAGGTCCATCCTCTTCCCTTGTGACCACTCCCAAAGAAAAGAAGAAAAGAAAAAAAAAAAAAAAGAAAAATACCAAGGTTGTTTTGTGTGATCCATAGACTCACTGAAGCACGGTTAAATTCCCAGTAGCCAACTTATTAAAGAAAGCTGAGTCCTTCCCCATCCCTACTCCTGCCAGAGTCTGTCAATTGTGAAGATTTACACTTCATGATCTTTATCAGAATTTTGAAGAGTTCTCTTCAATGTTTTACTGTCTAGACTTTTTTTTGGGGGGGGGGAAGAGGGGAGAGACAGGTTGTCACAGAAGCCTTCTATGTCTCTAATTCTCAACTGTAAATCTGCAGACATTAATACCACTGCAGAAGAAGCCTCCTTGCCTTTTACTGTCAGCAGCAGTGTGAACCATGGACTTCCATATAATTTCTGACAGCAGTACAGACCACAGATATCAACATGGCCCTCTGCTGCACCATGTACCACAGACACCATAACGACACTCAGTTGTAACACAGACTATAGGTATCAACATGGCCTTCAGTGGGAGCACACAGATCATGGACATCCATACTGCCTCTGGTGTTAGCATGAACCACCCACAGACCTCAAAATGACCTCTAGCAGCAGCACAGACCATGAACATCCATATGACCTCTAATAGCAGCACAGACATGTGCATCCATCCTCATGGACCATGGCATCAACGTGTCCTGGGGCGGCAGCATGGACCAGAGACACCAGCATATCCTCTAGCTGTAGCATAGATCACAGATACCAACATGGCACCCAGAGGCAACATGGACCCTGGAGGCCTTTCCAAGGAGTTCTAATTCAGAAAAAGAACCATTTTTCCATCTCAACCAACCTGTCATTGTTCGGAACCAGGGCTATAGTGCAGCTGGAGTCAGAGCCTGAGAATGTTCTAGGCTGCTGCACACCACCCTGCTGGTCCTACTCAGCAATGACTTGCTCTCCAGTCCACCACAGCCTTCTCCCACACCTATCACTGGCATGGCATCACTAGTTCTTCCTTTCTCCTCCGCTCAAGCAGTGCTCTCTTCCTCTATCTTTCTCAATTCTCCAGAGTGTATTTATTCATTCATGTAGCGTTGTAAACTGCAGTGTGTCACACATATGCACAAGGACATGCACACATACACACATCCCAAACAGCTCTAGCTGAAAATACTCATTACAACCAGTCACTGGTACGGTTCAAAGTTCTGGTTTCTGGAGCACTATAAATACTGGACCATCACTGACAATCATCTCTCAGATATTCTGGTGTTGTCCAGAGTCTGAAAGAATTTATAGCTAGGCAGAGTAAACAAGGGCAAGATTCGTGTGAGCTCCAGGCCTCCACATACCTTCTTGCCTTTGGTGCTAACCTCTGTGGCCAGGAAGTGTTCTCCTTCCTGCTGCAGTGGCTCCATGCTTTAGGCCAATGGTCAATAACACAAAGCTCTCCTGTATTGCTCACATACCCTTCCCTGTGTCTCTAGGTTTGCTATTCTTTGTCAAATATATATGTGTGTCCACTCTCACAGCTCTGCTCTGCCATCTTTCCTTCCAATTTCATGAAGCCACTTTTTAAAAGCATCTTCCTACCAGACCTGTCTTCTAAAAGTTGTTCTGGAGATACTGCATGTTCTGCAGACTCCTTGAAGAAGGGCAGAAGCTCAGTTTTGGCTTGGTTCTGCTGCCACAGCTCCTCCATGGTGGCTGCAGTGCTGATGCTAAAGGGCAGGAGAGGGCACCGGACCCCCCCCCCCCCCCGACAGTGAACAATGCAGAGCTAGGGGTTGATGCAAAAGCAAGAGGAATTTATTGTTCCAGCATGCTGGAGGCATCATCCTGCACCAAATGGAGAGGCAGTGACCCTGAGAAGTCTGTTCAATGAGTTTTTATACAGTTTCCAGAGGCAGAATAGAGCATCAGCAACTAGACACAATATGATTGGCAGAGCAGTACGCCCTTTAAACAGATTGGTCTTTAGGGAATGAGGTGGTAGGGGCTTAATTAGCCTCTTCCTTCTGGCCTATGTGCTCTCTGACCTGTCTTTTCCAGGAGGGGAGGGGTACCTGGTGCAATTGTCCAATGACTCTGAGCTGAACTCTTCATTCTCCCCTTTTCTTTGTGCAGGCTTCAATCCTGAAGCTATTGTTGGTATTCTGATAGCTCATACTCCTGGTCTTTTGTATCTAGTTCTTTGTATCTCTGCTTTAAGATCATTAGCTGTACTGTACCTATGCATTCCTTAACAAAGGCGACCAAGCAGTCCAAAATACAGGGGCCAAAAGTCAACAATAGCAGGAGAACAATTAGGAGTCTTAACAGGGTGGATATGAGGGTGGTTAAACAAGGGGAGGAGTTAAATCAAGACTTGAACCAGCCCTGACTCTGTTCTCTCTCTCTCTCTCTCTCTCTCTCTCTCTCTTTCTCTCTCTCTCTCTCCCGCTTGGCTAACCCTTCTCTCACCTTAGCCATTGAATCTTTAACAACCCCAGAATGGTCTATATAAAAGCAACACTCCTCAGCTAAGGCAGCACGCAGCCTACTTGCTGGAGGAGAAGATAAGTCTAATCCCCTCCTATTCTGTAGTACTACTTCTGATAATGAAGTCAATGATCCTTTAAGGTGACTAATGGAAGTTTCTATTCTCTCTACATCTAAATCAATGGCTGTCCTCAGACTGTAAGACCAAAGCAGAAGTCCCGGTGGCTGTCCCAGCCACCCCCAACCCCAACAGAAGAGAGATAGTGAGTGCTGTAACAAGTTTGGTTTACAAGCACATAAGATGAGATAGGAAGCAGAACTACCAGGTAGTCATGGTCAAGGTCAAGTGATCTTGAGCTTGAGCAGATTGTCCATCTTCTGTTCCATCCAGCAGTGGTCTCTGGGGAGCAGGGCATCTTCAAGTTTCACATGGGAAGCATGCACTCAGTCCAAAATACTGTCTACCTTGAGGACTGTGGGAGTGGCTAACAGTGCCAGGAAGGGTCCCTTCCAATGAGGTTCCAGCAACTGTGCCTGATGTCTCCTTACATAGATCCAGTCACCAGTCTGGAAGCAGTGAGAGGTCTCTGGCATCCCTGGAGCATTTAAGGCAGTCAATTTGGGCTGAATCTCATGTTGTATTGACTGAAGGGCTTGGGAACCTCAAGAGGAAGTTCCTATCAGTGAGTTGGGAAACCTCCAGGGAGGGCCCAATGGACACCAAGGGAGTTGGGGTACCAAACAGCATCTCTAAAGGGGTAAAGTTAAAATGGTAGGGGATGTTCTGGTCTCAGAACAGGGCCAAGGGAAGGAGCACCACCCAGTCAGAACCAGTCTCCAAGGTTAATTTAGTCAAGGTCTCTATTAAGGTTCTATTTATTCTCTCTACCTGCTCTGAGATCTGGGGATGGTATGCAGAATGGAGCTTCCAGTTAGTCCCTAATGTCTCTGCCAACCCCTGACTTATCTTAGAGATGAAAGCAGGACAGTTGTCCAATCCAATTACCTTGGGCACTCCGAACCTCTGGAAAACTTCCTCTAATACCTTCTTAGCTACCATGGTAGCTGTTTCCTGTTTGGTGGGGGAAGCCTCAATGCATCCAGAGAAAGTGTCTACAAACACTAGAATGTATTTGTAACCATATTTTCCTGGCTTAACTTCTGTAAAATCAACCTACCAATATACTCCAGGCCCTTCTCCCCTAAGTCTTTTCCCCTGTTTGCTCTTGGCCACATAAGCATTCACCTGCTGGCATATCTTACACTGTTCTACTATCTCTCTCGCCCAAAACCTGAGGTCTATTATATACAATTTAGGTCCCTTAACTGCTTGGACAAGCTTTTTATTCCCTAAATGAGTCCATCAGGGCATTTGGCCTAGTAAGTCCTTTGCTTGTTTTCTGGGGAGTATAATTTTTTATTTTTGTGTGTATCACTGCCCTTCCTTCTCTAGGTAGCAGTTTGGTAGGGTATCTAGCAATCTGAGTCCTTTCTTCCTCAGTATATTCTAAGTGAGGACATCCCTTAGTCCAGTCCCAGTTCCCAGAGGGTCTTTCTTGCAGGCCCATAACCAGTATAGGCTCCTGTATAGCCACTTCTTGAGCCACTTGATCTGCCTGGTTCTTGCCCAGGGCCACTGAATCTCTTCTGATGTCCAGGGCAATGAATAATACTCACCGTTGCTGACTTCATCAGGGCAGCCAAGACGTCCAGGATTTCCTGCTTGTTTATTTCTTTTCCCTCTGATGTGAGCAGTTCTCTGTCTTGGTATATACCCCTTGGAAGTGGGCTGTGGCAAAGGCACATGTAGATGTTGATCTTTTTGCTTGCCCCCAGGTCCAAAGCTTTGGTCAGAGTATCAGCTCTGCCTTTTGGGATGACATTCCTGGAGGATGCGGTTCCATCCAGACTACCTGGTGCCTGTCCCTAATGGTGGCCCCTGCCTTGTGTTGTCTCTCCACCAGGTAGCTGCTGCCATCAGTGAACCAGGTTGCCTTGGCATCAGGGAATGGCTGGTCTGACAGATCTTTTTGTCATCCCTGGTCCTCAGCTAGAATCTGCTGGCAATCATGAGCTGGTGGGTCAAGGTCAGGTTCGGGTAACAGAGTGGCAGAGTTGAGAGCCACTGATGACATAAAGGTCACCCGATCTGAATTTAGTAACCGAGTCTGATAATGAGTCATCCAGGCATTCATCAGCCATTGATCCAGGGGCTGGCGAACAATGCTCTCCAAGGCATGGAGAGCTGTCACAGTCAGGTTCTTACCCAGAGTCAATTTATCAGCATCTTCAACTAGAACCACCATTGCCGTCACTATCTGTATGCAAGTAGGCTACCCAGCAGTGACAGTGTCTAATTTCTTTGACAGATAGGTAACTGGGCACTTCCAGGGGCCCAGCTTCTGAGTAAGCACCCCCTTGGCTATCCCCCTGTTCTCAGCCACATAAAGGTGGAAAGGTCTACAGGCATCAGGCAGTCTTAAAGCAGGGGCCTCGAGCAGATCCTGCTTAATCGCATCAAAAGCCTGTTGCCCTTTTTCCTCCCAATGGAAGGACTGTCTGTTTTTAGTTATTGGGTAGAGAGGGGAAGCCAATTCAGCAAATCCTGGGATCCAAAGATGGCAGAACCCAGCCATGCCCAGGAATTCCTATACCTGCTTGGGGCTCTGTGGAGGAGGGATGTGCAGGATGGTCTCCTTTGGAGCATTGGAGAGCCATTACTGGCTGTCTTTCAGTAGGTAGTCCAGATAGCTTAATTTTCTCTGGCAGATTTGGGTCTTCTTGACTAAGGCTCTGTATCCCAATCTTCCCAGCTCCTTCAAGAGGGGTTTAGTCCCCTCTAAACATTCCTCCTTAGTCTTGGGTCCCAGGTTTATTCATAGGCAGGAGGGGAGTATTCCAAGCCAATAGGCACTTCCTCAGGATCCTTTGTTCTAGGAGCCTGGTAAATGTGGGGTCTGATTCCATCCCTGGCATCCCTCAACATCAGGTATTGGAGTACAGACGATGGGGAGGCTTGGGCTCTGAGATCTACATGGATAGGGGGGCTAGTTGGTTGTCCTTCCCATCCCTGCTGTCTCATCTCAGGCCTAGGGAAAAGGCCTTGAGGTACCAGTCTAGGTACTGGGATGCCCTGTCCAAGGTTTCAAACAACTTGTACTCATTCTCTAGCCTGAGAGTCAGGACTTGGAGTGGTTGGTTCTCCCTGTTATGGTAGATTTTCTCAGCAACCTGTACTAAATCCCTCAATGGCTTATCCTGTAATCCCTCTAGTCTCTGAAACTTTTTCCTGAAATCTCTACTAGCCTGGTCTATAAAAGCCATAGTCACAGTAGCTTTCTTTGTGCTCCTTGCTGCTGGGGTTATAGGGTATATACTGACATGAAATGTTCTCTCTACTCTAGAAAGGTGTCAGGCAACTCATTTGATCCCTGTTTAACTTTGTGGGTTGTTGTACAGCCCCCTCGAGACTTGCCAATGGAATGTGGTGGTAGACCTTCAAATGCTCCTTACCTTCTGCCATATTAAGGTCCCAGTCAGGTTTAGTCAGAGGAAGCCGGCTGTCGATGACAGCTTGGTCAATCGATGGTGCCCCCGTGTGTGAGGGGGGCATTTTTTTCTGGCTTCCTGTGTTATAAATTAAACAGTCTCAAAGAGATTAATCAGCCCCTTAGAAGGGGGAGGGGTTGGGCCTTCCAGTTGTACAAGTCAGCCATAAAGAAGGGCCAATATTGCTTAGCCTGATTGCCCTTTTCTAGAGGCCCATATGCCCTCAGTGGGAGAGAGCCACTGGGGTATCATGGGAGGTGGCTTTCAGACTTCATATCCCTATGGTGGGACCGAGAAGTTGGTGGGAGTCTCCTCCCACTCCTCCATCTGGTAAAGGGGGTGCACAATGGCCTTAGTCTTGTATGAGCTGAGGATCCCAGAGCTGGTGCTGGTCCTGGCAGGGTCACTGGGGCAAGGGTAGGGGGATATGGAGGAGGAGGGTCTTAGAACAATAGGTCTGATGTTGAAGGGTCTTGAAGGATCGACTTCTCCTCAGGTCCAGATCCCTTCTCCTGTGTTTCCTTTTCTTCCTAATGGCCAGAACCTATGAGGTGGGCCTTGGAGAAAGGAAAGCTTTTATCCATGAGGAGGGGATCCTCCATTAGATTCTTCCAGATAACTGTATAGGGCACTTGGTCTGGGTGCCTAAGGAATCCTGGCCTAAAGACTTTTTCCTCTACTGCTTTAATCACCTGCAAGTTGAAGGTCCATATGGGTGGCCACCCTACTCTGAAGGTGTTCCATTTGGAGAAGCAGAGAGTAACTAACTTTCTCTTCTTCTTTACTCCTACTGACAAGTTTTCTCCTCCAGTGGTTAACAAGGATGTTTAACAGGGTAGATTCAGTCTGTCCAAACAAAATGTCACCAGTCCAAGTCCAAGAAGACAGAATGAGATACCAACAAATGCAGAGAAAGACAACCAACACATTCCACAGGTGGGTGCAGAAACCAGGTTATAGCAAGACTCAGTCGGCTCCAGGGAATACTGTGTCTTGTTGTTTACAGACAGCTCCCCACTTCCACATGCAGAAATAAGGTTATAGGAAGACTCGGCTCCTGCTGATACTGTCTTGCTGTTTCCAGAAGCAGCAGAGCCCTCCCGGCTCCCTCCAGGGTCTCTGGAGCATACCCCAGATTTCCTGGGGTCATGACTAAGGCACATTTGCCTGCTGCACTTGACTGCACCAGACACTGTAGGCTCTCTGAGTCCCCAGATGCTTGCAAACAAACTGAAAGTTCAAACAGACCTACAGACTCAGACTTTGACAAACAGCAAGACAGACAAGAAACCTGCTCGAAACCTCTGATTCACTGCCCTCTAGTGTGTCCCCACAGGGGGTCCACTTCCCAGTCAATGTACCAAATATAAGACTTTGATAAGCCTTAGGTTTCCACAGATTGCCGACCCTGCCCCCAGAGAACAGTGAGGAGCTGGGAATCAATGTAAAAGCAAGAGGAATTTATTGTTCCAGCATGCTGGGATCATCATCCTGCACCCAAAGGAGAGGCAGTGACCCTGAGAGACTAGCTCAGTGAGTTTTTATACAGTTTCCAGGGGCAGAATAGAGCATGAGCAACTAGACACAATATGATTGGCAGAACAGTACGCCCTTTAAACTGATTGGTCTTTAGGGAAAGAGGCGGTAGGGGCTTAATTAGCCTTTTCCTTCTGGCCAAGTGCTCTCTGACCTGTCTCTTCCAGGAGGGGAGGGGTGCCTAGTGGAATTTTCCAATGGCTCTGAGCTGACCTCTTCAGTGTAAAATACCCAGAGCAGAGTGGGGAGTGGTGAGGGAGACTCTTTCTTTGCCTCTAGTCCGAAACAGGAGGTGTGAGTAGTGTAAGCATCTTGCCTCTACCTCAAAATTTATATTTTAATTTAAATAATTCACATATAAACAGTTACTCATCTCAAACCAAAACAAACAAATTGAGTAGAACAAAATCTTCAGAAAATGCTTATAAGATACCCATTATGCACAGGCCCAGGAAGAGTATATGGGAATGAAAATATAAAAAGGTGTTTAGGATGTTATGATCTAAGCCACGGATGCCACAAAGTCACACCACACAACAGATCTTACATGAGAGGTTTATCAAACAAGGGTTATACAGAGGCTGCCTCTGGGTGAGGGTGGAGGGAAAAAGAGAGCAGGAAGAGAAAACGCAGGCATTTAGTAAGAGGACGTATAGAGTGCGCTCATGGGGAGGATGGGTGAGTCTTGGCAACAGTGGGGATGTGTCTTGGCATCTTGGCAGCTAGTGAAAACACATCCCGCTGTTGCTAGGTCCCTGGGTCAGATGGTGGAGATGTTGCTAACAAGATCCAACTTTTTAAAATAAAAATTTTATGATTTTATATAGCATTTAAAAGTTACAAGCAAGCATGCATAGGTGTGTCTGTGGAGATGAGGTACAGGTACTCCTGGAGTCCAGAAGAGTATCAGAGTCCTTGAAGGTGGAATTACAGGCACTTGGGAGCTACTTGGTTTGGGTGCTGCTGTGTGCTGAGCTCAGGTTCTCTGCAAGAGCGGCTAACCTCTGACCCACTGCTTCAGCCTCTAATACTTTCTGTTCTCTCCAATTCCCATAAGCTTATTTTGGGGGGATTGGGAGAGGCAGTGATGCTTTGCTGGTATAGCAGAAGGTAACTTCCTCAGTTTTCTTTCTAAACAAGGCCTTTGATTTTAATAAAGTAAGAAATCTAGATGCTTACAAGAAGGCAGGTACATAAAATCCATGAAGACCATGAAGACAGAGTTGATATAAAGCCGTGGTGCCTGGGCCACTGAGTTAGCTCAGCAGCTAAGAATGCTTGTTTCTTTTTTTAAGAAGCCCTGAGTTTGGTTCCTGGTGCTCACACAGGGCAGTTCACAACTATCTGTAACTCCAGAATGAAGAAACCTGACAACCTCTTCTGGCTTCTTCAGAAACTCTACCCCCAGCTCCCCACCACATGCATGCACATGCAGCCTCACACTAAACTAATATCATTTTATTTTTAAAGACAGAGTTTCTCTATGTAGCTCTGGCTGTTCTTGAACTCACTATGTTGACAAGGTTGGCATTGAATTAAGAGATCCACCTGCCTCTGCCTCATGCGTGCTAGGACTAAAGGCATATGCTGTCACCACTTGGCTGTAAAATAAATCTTTTAAAAAAAGAACATAGTGTAATTCTAAGGGTGGCTTCTGTTTCTTGGCTCAAGTTACTGCTTAATGGCATGGTGTAATTTCTAATTTTTTTTTTCTGAGTGAAACCTGCTGGTTTTAAAAATTATTGAAAATATATTCCCTTCGCATACAATATATTCTGATTAAGGTTTTCCCTCCTTTACTCCTCTTATCTTCTCTCTATCTTCCATCCCCAGCTTCTCAGTGAAAATAACTGAACATGACAAAATAAATATAATAAGATAAAGCAAAAACCATAGAGGCTGGACAAGGCAACCTAATAGAAGGAAGAACATTCAAAGAGCAGGCACACAAATCAGAGACCCACTGAGCCACATACTCAGGGGCCCCATAAACATACCAACCTGAAAGCTATACTATACATGTAGCGGACCTGATGAAGACAACCTGCAGGCCCTGTGCTTGCTGCTTCAGTCTCTGTGAGCTCAATTAAGCCTAGCTTAGTCGATTCAGAAGAACTTGTTCTCTTGGTATCCTCCATCTCTTCTGAGCTCTGTGGGAAGGAATTTGGTGGAGATATTCCATTTAGAGTTGTGTATTTGAAGGATTTTCTCTGTGTGTAAAGTCTGGCCTTGGTTGGATCTTTGTATCTGTTCCCAGTTGCTTCAGGAGGAAGCTTTTCTGATGATGACTGAATAAGCCACTGACCTATGAGTATAGCAGAATATTATTAGGAATCATTTTATTGATCCTTTAAAAAGGACTAATAGCCAGGTGGTGGTGGTACATGCCTTTAATCCCAGCACTTGGGAGGCAGTGGCAGGTGGATTTCTGAGTTCGAGGCCAGCCTGGTCTACAGAGTGAGTTCCAGGACAGCCAGGGCTACACAGAGAAACCCTGTCTCAAAAAAACAAACAAACAAATAAAGCATGGAGGGACCCATGGCTCCAGCTGTATATCTAGGCTCTGGTTCTCAATCACCCAAGCAGTGTCAGGTGGAGTGGACTTTAAGTCAAATCGGGCATTGGTTGGTTAATTTTACAAGCTCTGTGCTACCATTGCTTGGACACATCTTGCAGTGAGGACAGATTTTTAAGTCGAATATTTTGTACATGGGTTGGTGTTTATGTTTCACCTTTTGTGGCTGGCAGAATCTATTCCTGCACCACAGACACTAGAATATAGATGTGAACCTTCTGAGGAACTGCCATATTGATTTCCATAGTGGTTGTACAAGTTTATACTGCCAGCAGCAATGGAGGAGTGTTCTCTTTGTTCCACATCCTTGCCAGCATGATGTCACTTCTGTTTTTGATCTTAGCCATTCAGACAGGTGTAAGATGGGATCTCAAAGTCTTTTTGATTTGCATTTTCCTGATGACTAAGGATGCTGAACATTTTAGTATTTTTCAGCCATTTGAGTTTTCTCTTACTGAGAATTTTCTGTTTAGATCTGTACCCCATTTTACAGTTGGATTATTTCAGTTTTGTTTTGTTTTGGTATCTAGTTTCTTGAATTCTTTATACATTTTCGTATGGAATTGGTAAAAATCCTTTCTTGTTCTATAAGCTGTTTTTTTGTCTGAATGATGGTGTCCTTTACTTTACAGAAGCTTTTTCAGTTTCACGAGGTTCCATTTATTTATTGTTGATCTTACTGTCTGCATAATTAGTATTCTGTTCAGGAAGTTGTCTCCTATGCCAATGTGTTCCATGATATTCTCCACTGTCTCTTCTACCAGGTTCAGTTTGTCTAGTTTTATGTTGAGGTCTTTGATCCATATGGGCTTGAGTTTGTACGGAGTGAAAAGTGGATCTATTTGTATTCTTCTATATGCAGACATCCAGTTTTACCAGCACTATTTGGTAAAGATGCTTTCTTTTATTCAATGTATTTTTGGTTTCTTTGTCACACATCAGGTGTCTATAGGTATGTGAATTTATATCTGAGTCTTCAATTCAATTTCATTAATCAACATGACTTTTTGTGTCAATACTATGTGGTTTAGCTCTGGAGTACAACTTGAAATTGTGATACCTCCAGCAGTTCTTTTATTGTTCAGAATTGTCTTAGATATTCTAGGTTTTTTGTTTTTCCATATAAGGTTAAGAATTGTCCTTTCAAGGTGTGTAAAGAATTGTAATGAAATTTTGATAGGATTACATTGAATCTGTATGTACATTACTTTTGGTAAGATAGCCATTTTTATTATGTTAATTCTACTGATCCATGAGCACGAGAGATCTTTCCATCTTCTGTTATTGTCCTCAATTTTTCCTTCAAAGATTTGAAAGTTTTTTTCCATAATATTTTTGACTATTTGGGAGTCTCACATCATAAACTTCATCACATTTATTCATAGTCCTCCAAAGCCTGCCCTCATCTTTGTAACCTCAGGTGGCAGTACAGGCCACACAGCAGTGTGGTCCCCTGGGACAGGATAGGCCATGGACGTTAAGATGGTTTCAGGTGGTAGTACACACCATAGACATCTAAATGGCCTTCAGTGGTTACACAGGTCATAGACATAAGACTTGAAGTTGTTATGATAAAAGTATTTCACTTCCTTTTTTAGAGTTACTCCAAGGAATTTTCTATTATTTGAGGCTATTGTGAAGGATGCTGCTTTCCTGATTCTTTCTCAGTCTATTTGTCATTTGTATATAGGAGTACTACTGATTTTTTAGTTAATTTTGCATCCAGCATCTTTGCCGAATGAGTTTTTTTTTTTTTAATCAGCTGTAGAAGTTCCCCCAGTGGAATTTTTAGGGTCACTTATATATGCTATCATATCATCTGCAAATAAAGATAGTTTGAGTTCTTTTCTAATTTGGGTCCCCTTGATATCCTTCAGTTGTCTTATTGCTCTAGCTAAGACTTCAAGTCCTATATTGAATAGCTATGGAAAGAGTGGATATCCTTAGCTTATTTCTTGTGTTAATGAAATTGGTTTGTGTTTCTATTTAAGTTGATCTTAGCTATCCACTTCCTGTACGTTGCCTTTATTATGTTTAGAAATGTCCCTTGTATACCTAATCTCTCTAGGACTTTTATCATGAAGGGGTGTTAGATTTTTGTCAAAGCACTTTTCTCTAATAAGATAATCATACAATTTTTGTGTTTCAGCTTGTTTATATGATGGATTACAGTCATTGAACTATTTCTACATCTTTGGGATGAAGCCTACTTGATCATGGTGGATGATAATTTTGATGTCTTAGTGGGCTTGGTTTGTAAGTATCTTATTGAGTTTTTTGTGTGTATGTTCATAAGGAAAATTGGTCTATAATTCTTTCTTTGCTGAGTCTTTATGTGGTTTGGGTACCAAGGTAACTGTGGACTCATAAAACAAATTGGGCAATGTTTCTTCTGCTTTTATTTTGTGAGATAGTTTAAGGAGTATTGATGTTAACTCTTCTTTGAAAGTCTGGTAGGATTCTGTGCTAAAACGCTCTGAGCTTTTTTGGTTTGGAGACTTTTCATGACTACTTCTAAATAGAAGGATTTAGACCTAAGGGTTATAGGTTTATTTATATTGCTTATCTGATCTTGATTTTACTTTCATAATTGGTACCTATTGTAACTTTAATTTTTTTTCAGTGCCTATTTTTACTGATGGTTCTTAAATGCTTTAACCTCCCATTTATCCCACCACCCACCAGAAGTGGTGAAAAATAAAGGATACAGGGGAAGTGGACCTGTTTAGAAATGCTTCTTTGTTTTCTTGTTTCTTTTTTTGTTTTTGTTTTTTTTTGTTTTGTTTTGTTTTGTTTTGTTTTTTTTGTTTTTTGTTTTTTTTGAGACAGGGTTTCTCTGTATAGCCCTGGCTGTCCTGGAACTCACTCTGTAGACTAGGCTGGCCTAGAACTCATAGAAATGCTTCTTTGGAGCAACTTCCATCTGTGTTGTCTAGAAATCAGTAGTGCATTTCACGGATCAGCAGTGGTAGCTCAATCCACTTGCAAACACTTCACAGATATATCAGCAGTCCAGTCCACCAGAGTTGGGATAGCAAACATGAATCAGCAGTGGTGGTACTACCTAGCAGAGACAGCCAGGCCTCAGCCTTGGCATGTGTCAGCAGGATGCCAGAAGTTCTTGGCTGTGCCTCTCTCACTGAAGCAAAGATCAACAGCAAGACCAATAAGGGTTGCACAGCTAGCCCTCTAAGGAAGCCAAGCTCAGCCTTTGTCCTGTCTATTGAGTCCCTTTAATACTTTCCTCCTCCGTGGGTCTTGCCTCTGCCTGTCTGTCTCAGAGCTGACATCACTCTGCCAATCTGCCCAAGTCTGAGCAAGCAACAAGAAGCCAAGACACACCACCAAAAGTTTTTTCGAATGTTTTTCTCTATGGAGTCCTGACAAAAGGAGCTTGACTATGCAATGTAAGGCAGGACCAATACGTGTGTCGTTAGCAAAGAATCCTTCATCATGTGTCCTTTCATGTGCTTGCTTTAGGAGAACATCCTTTCACTTTATATCTACTTCAGGAAATGTTCCTTGACAAGTCTGCGTTAGACTTTCACCTGTGTCCACTTCAGGAAAACACTCCTTCACGTGTTTGCCCCAGCAAAACCCTATCCAACACAACTGACTTTCCAAAGAGCCCTTAAGTTTCCACTTCATCATATTGAGAAGATGATCCACTTCGTTCAGATTTTCTAAGTGTGGAAGACAGGTTTTTAAAAGTATGTTTTTACGATTCTCTGGATTTATTTTGTATCTGTTGTTATGTTCCCCTTTTTGTTTCTGATTTTGTTAGTTTCAATATTTTCTTTTTTGCCTTTTAGTTAGTTTGGATAAACTAACTAAACTAACTATTGTTTTGATTTTCTCTAAGAACAACCCTTGGCTTCATTGATTCTTCATTTTGTTGTCTTTGTTTCTATTTTATTAATTTCATTCCCAAGTTTATTTCTTGACATCTATTCCTTTTGGGTGTACTTACTTCTTTCTGTTCTAGAACTTTCAGGTGTGCTGTTAAAATCGCTAGTATGCCATCCTTCCTGTGTTTTACTCAGGCACTTAGTGCTGGAAACTTGCCTCCTTAGTGCTTCTTTCATTGTCTCCCCTAAGTCTGGGTGTGTTATGTATTCATTTTCATTGCGTTCTAGAGGGTACTTAATTTGTTTCTTTCTCTCTTAACCTATTTTTCATTCAGTAGAGAGTTGTTTAGTTTCCATGAGTTCATAAGCTTTCTGTTGTTTCTCTTATTGTTCATATTCAGCTTTAATTCATAGTGGTCTGATAAGATGCAGTGAATTCAATTTTCTTGTATCTACTGAGGCTTGCTTTGCGTCTAAGTATGTGGTAAATTTTGAAGAAATTAAAACAAGGTACAGTGAAGAGGGTATATTCTTTTGTGTTTGGGTGAAACGCCTTGTACACATCTGTTAGGTCTGTTTGACTTATCGTGTTTGTTGACTTCATTAATTCTTTGTTTAGTTTTTGGCTGGATGACTTGTCTATTGATGAGAGTAGGGTACTGAAGTCACCCACTATCAGGATGTGTATACCAATATATGATTTAATCTGTAGTAGTGTTTCTTTTACAAGAATAAAGTACCCTTGTTTTTTGGGCAAAGATATTAAGAACTGAAATGTTATCTTGGTGCATTTTTCCCTTGATGAGTATGTTACCCTGCCCTATCTCTTTTGATTAATATGATTTGGAGTTTTATTTTGTTAGATATTAGAATGACAATCTTGTTTCTTAGGTCCACTTGCTTACAATGTCTTTTTCTAACCCTTGATCCTGAGGTAGTATCTACACTTGATATGGAGGTGTGTTTCCTGGATGCAGCAGAAGGATAGATTTCATTTTTGCATCCACTCTGTTAGTTCGTGTCTTTTTATTTGGAAGTTGATGTCACTGATATTGAGAGATATCAGCCTGGCCTTTGAAAGTAGCATGGGCAATAAATATTGGCACAAAACCCTGCTGTTGAAGGGTCATGGACCCAGACATGATCCTTGTGACAGCACGAACTATGGCATAGCCATGGCCTCAGATGACAGCAGAGGCTACTCACATTAGGCTGTTCTTCACCACCTTTGGGTTTCCAGTTCCTTCTCTCTTCATAATGCACAAACTGTCTGTTTCTCTTTCTCTGACATCTCTCCACCACATACTTGTTAATCATATTGTGCCTGAAGGCCTGCCACTGCATGGCAGAGAGCTTGATTCTCACATAATTTTAATAGGTCTGCCTTTATATGTTACTTGGTAATATTTTCTTGCAGCTTTCAATATTGTTTCATTATTCTGTATCATGACAAGAGGATTTCCTTTTCTGGTTCAATTTATTTGGCACTCTATGCTTTTTACACCTTTATAGACATCTCCTTTAAGATGGGAAAGTTTTATTCTATGATTTGTTGAAAATATCTTTTGGACCTTTGAGATGGGTTTCTTTTCCTTCCTCTATTCCTATTATTCTTAGTTTTTTCACAGTGTTCCTGATTCTCTGGGTGTTTTGTGCCAGAATCTTTTTAGATTTAACATTTTCTTTGACTGATGTACCCATTTCTCCTGTTGTATCTACAATGCTTCAGCTTCTCTCTCCCATCTCTTGTATTCTGTTGGTGAAGCCTGCTTTGCAATTCCTGTGTGAATTCCTACATTTTCATTTCCAGAATGCCCTCAGTTGTTTCTTTTATTGCTTCTATTTCATTTTCAAGTCTTGAACAGTTTTATTCTTCTGCTTTTACTGTTTGTGTTTTTCTGGATTTTAAAAAAGAAATTCACTCATTTGCTTGTTTGTGTTTTCTTGGATTTCTTTGAATTATTTATTCATCTCCTCAAAATGTTTGTGTTTTTCCTGCATTTTTAAAGGGATTTATTAGTTTTCTCTTCAAGAACGTCTATCATCTTCACAGGGTGGTTTTAAGGCCTTCTTGTGCTTTAGCCATATTGGAATATTCAGGGGCTTCTTTAGTAGGATCGTTGGGTTCTAGTGGAGACATATTGCCCTGGCTGTTGTTGATTGTGTTTTTACACGGATTTCTAGTCATCTAGGATTGGGATGATTATAGGTCTAGGTGCTAATTTCTGGATTTGTTATGTAGGCCCTTTCTCCCTTGATTTTGTTTTCCTATCTGGATTTTCTGAGAGTGTGATGGCTGTGTGTTGCCTGGTAGGAAATTTTCTTTAGAAATTTTGTGGCCACTGAGGGTTCCAGGTAAAAATGTATTTTTGGATATTGGGAGCTGACACACAAGGGTGGGTATAGGATAAGGGTCTGCAGGGGTTCACGAGAGAGAGGAGAGAAGGGTATTCAATCTGCTCATTTCATTCCTTGGAATGGTGGGGACAGTGAAGATGTTACCCCAGAGGATCTGCAGTAGTGCCAGAGATGAGACTGGGGGCTGTATCTAGAGAAAGAGAAGGAGAGGAGAGGATCTACAGCCTTCTTGCTTCCCTGGCAGGAGTGGACTGAGTTAGCAGGGGATGCTTGCTGGAGTTGAGGACTGGGGTAAAGAGATAAGTAAGGAGGGAGAGGTTAGGAGGGTATGGTCTAGGGGATCCACAGGTGTGAGCAAAGCAGGAAGGCTGCAGCAGGTGTTCTGTGCAGAGATAGAGATGAGACTGGGGGATTGGGTTTGGAGGAGAGGATGGAGTGGGGAAGGTCTTACCTGTTTCCCTGGTTTGTTCAGCTGGTGTGTTAATAGGAAATGACCACTCCTGTTGGAGATTGGGGTGCTTGGATGTGTTATAGGGAGAGAGGTTGGAGGAAAAGGTCTTTATGACCTACTGGGGATGGGGTCAGAGAGGAAAAGAAGACCATAGCACGTGTTCAGCTGAGGATGAGACTGGGAAAACTGGGTCCAGAGGAGCAGGGGGAGAGGTGTGGGTCCTCCTTTAGCCTACTTGCTGCCCCTGCAGGAAAGGCAGTTGGGTTATCAGGATGTGCCTTCTGGGGAGGTTAGAAGGGGAAGATCTGTGGAATCCATAGGAGATGGGAACTGGGGTGCAGGGAAGGATGCCCTAGGTGTTGTGCTGCAGAGCTGTGGATGAGACTGAGGGGTTGAATCTGAGGGATGAGAGAGAGAAAAGATTTGCAAGTAGTCTACCTGGTTTTCTGGACATAACCTCCCAGTTTTTAAATGTTGGGGGAATACCATGGTTCTTCAAAACATTGTGTAGCAGTTTCCTGTACAGGATTAAGCCAGTTAACACAATGCCATGGAGAGAGGACGTAATCAAGGGCCCTTACCTTTAACTAAGAAACTTTGATAATTGATAGATTCTAGAGGAGTGTGAATCAGTTTTTTTTTCTAAGGGTTTTGACCCTGGTAGGTTCAAAATGCTCCAGTAGATGGCCCCACACCATCTGGGAAGCGCAGATTGTCCTTGATGGGTTTAAAATGAAGAAAGAGAGCATGAGGTTGGGAAAGGTGGGATGTATCTGCAAGGAGTTGAAGGCAGGATTTAGGGATGAATATGTTCAAAACAGAGTTGTATGTATATAATTCTCAAAGAACTAATTAAAGTGTTTTACAAATGAGTATAGAACAGCTCAGTGTCATTTGTTGGCTCAGCAAAAAAATAGGCTGCCATTTGGGACTTTGATTTCCCCTTGCAGCTGGTTGGCCTAATCCATTTCCATGGGTGTTATTTCTATAGGAGCACACAGTGTGTTCCTATGTGTGTAAGTGCTCGTGTGTGTGAGTCATGTATATGCACATGTGTATGAGATCAAAGGGCAGTCTTCAGATGACATCTACCTTGGTTTTTGAGGCAGGGTCATTCCTTGGCCTAGTAGCATCAGGTAGGATAGACTGGCTGACTCATGAATGGCAGAGATCCACCATCTCTGGTTTTGTAGCCCTGGAATTATGAGCAAGAGCCCCTGTGTCTGTTTTGTAGAAAGTTGCACCTGGGGGTAAATTCTGGCCCTCATGCTTGCCAGACAACCACTTTAAAAACTAACTGAACTACTACAACTCTAACCCTGTTATTTATGAAATTCAACAATTCAGTCTATCTCAGTGGACACTGGTGCTGGCCAAGATTCACCTGTGGCTACTGAAGCTGTCTCTCGGCCCCTTCACTGCTATCCACCCTGTTCTCAAGAGGTGTTGGTTCAAGTGACATTGAACTGCGTGTGTGCAGCTTACCTGCAGGCAGTACACAGAACATGCAGAGAGCAGGGGATAGAATTCAGCCCTGACAACAGAGCTTCAGCTTCAGCTTCGGCCCACAACATCTGGGCTTCAAGGGTATGATTGTCATTCGCTTACCTAAGAAAGACTGATAATTCATTAAGCACCCTCAGATTAAAGTATGCATTTTTAAGAATATCTCTATATTTTTCATAGTTAGAATATATGTATAGCCTTCAATTTTCTCTAATATTCCCTAATTTCCTCATAATTCATAGCTAATAAATTCAAAATCTTTAGACATAAAATAATGAAAAATATCATCTCTTAGGGTGTTCCTTGGTGTTATCTTTGAAGTGAATGTTTCCCATGATTGCTTGTGTAATCAGCATCATCTTGCTGAGGCTGAAGAGGTGGATCAGTTAATGAAGTAATGTCCACACAAGTAGGAGGATCTGAGGTGGGATCCCAGAAATCATATAAAAAGCGGATGTGGCAGCATGTAGACCTGCAACCTCAGAACTGTGGGGGACCCGGGTACCGAGGTTCATGTACCTCTGGAGCTCCCTGGACTGACAGCCTAGCTAAGTAGGCAAGCTGCAGGGTCAGTGGAGGCCCTATCTCATCACCCAAGGAGCTGAGAAATTAAGATTTCTAGTGTTAACTTATTGCTTCCACCTGCACACAGATGGACCCGCAAGAAGTATGCACATACAAATACATACATATATCATTCACAGATCATCATCACCATCGTCGTCGTCGTTGTCGTTGTCGTTGTCGTCATCGTCATAGTCGTCTTTGTGCCTAAGCATTTTATAGGTCTGTCTAACATCTCCCCTTTTGAACATTCATTATTTTCTGGCTTTTCTCCAAGCTAGTAAGTGCTCTACTCTTCGCCCTCCGGATTTCTAAACTGTAATTTCTGTTGAGCTTTTTTTTTGGCTAAAGCTTTCAGTGGTAGATTCTGAGTGTGAACGTGTAAATTCCCAGTGTGAACTACAAAGTCTTACCACCTTACCACCTCTGTCTGCTTCAATTTTATGTTATTTATCCTAATTATATATGTATTCAACAAAACTCTATACTCCAGTAAGTAGACAGAGCACCTTTGGTAAAGACTGGGGACTATTCATTAAGCTCCTTTTTCTCTTCTTTAGCCCAGAACCAGGCTCCTGCTATAATCAGGGATGGGGTTGAGACGAATGTCTCTTCCTCCCATCTGACAGTGATAAAGATGGCCATGCTAACCATCCATCTTAGAGACTGAATCCCTTGGGTTTTCTGCTTATCTCATCAATAGAGACTGTTTACCTGTGTGAGAGCTGGCCTTCAGTTTCATGGGACCATTGTCCACCTGGTCCGTTAGGGCAGTGTTGCCCACCTGAACTGGTCTGACAGCTCCCACCCTTCAGCACTGGTGAGGCTGCCTGCCCTCACAGTCTACATGGATAGCAAGAGAGACACTGGGGATTTCCTCCTCTTCACGCTTGGTGAGGCTTGCTTTCTTAGTATCTAGCTTCAGAGTAAGCAGAAACAGGTCTGATTGTATCTTCCTAGACTGGGATACCTTAGGCCTCACTCCAATAGCTATTGCTTTAGGAAACTTGACTCTATAAGGTTTGCTTTTTTTCAGAGTTTGGCATTGTAGGGGATATCTCATTATCCATGAAGAGGAAGAGAGATCTGATCCCCAGCCCTTTGTCCTGGCAACAGAAACGAAAGTTCTGTGAGACACAGTGACCACTTGTGCACCACTGGTCATGGGTCTTTTTAATCAGATTTTCCTCCCATTTTTAGTTCATCGGGTTCTCTACTTGCAGAGATTCAATGTCTCCCTTCCTTCTCCTTCCCACTGGTCTTCCTCAAGCAAATGATGGGAAGTGAGCTCTACCTGAGCTCCACTTTCATCGGTATGTGTAGGAACCAGATCTAGTTCTTCTCTGATTGCCTCTCTCACTGGGCTTAGTTTTCACTTGTAAAAAGAATGTTGCAAAAAAAAAAAAAAAAAAAAAAAAAAAGAATGTTGCTTGCTTCAACTAGCCCTACTCACTGCCTGTGAAATAAATCCCAAATGTGAAGAGCACTCCAGGGCGGTTGGTTGGCTGCCACTGAACAGCTTCATCCTATTTTCCTGGCCCCCTCCCCACCTGCCCATCTTCATTTGATAGGAATCAATATTAAACGAGTCTGGAACTATCCAAAGCAAGCGACATATTGGAAACGAGGAGGACAGGCTGGCTCTCTACCCACTGGGTGACAGAATTAAAACAGATGAGAGACTGATGTGTCACCTCAAGTGTTTGCTTAAGGATGGGGGAGCTGGACCCAGCCCCTCCGTGTTGCCAAATGTTACATGGAGCATCGTAAAATCAAATTCTCACATCTCCTTGTCCTCCCATTAGCTCACATTAAACTCTGGCAGCCAGGCCAGCCCGCCTTGGTGGTTTTCTGATTTGTGGTTTGCACTTGGCTCTCCCCATAGGCTTTAAAAATGATTTTATTTTGCGAACAGCCAGTGATAGAGTCTAGAGTAAACTTGCCAGGGCCAACATTTTCAGTAATAACACTGCACATTATCGAGTGGTTCCTGAAGGGCTGTGGAGAGCAAGTACAAAGAAGATCTTCTGTGGTAGTGGTTGTTTTTCTTTTACGCTGGTCACCTCCCATATAGAGAGCCTGTGAATTTTAGGCTTTGAAGGACTCTTCCTGGACATCCAAGGCTCTTTGCCTTTAAGGTGAAACTGGAGAACTGGAGCAGATTGAATTTTCTTTTCCCTGGGCTGTTGGATGTGTAAATGGGTCTCTCCTTTTTGTTGTTCGGTGTGGTTTTCCTAATTATCCTTGTCCAATCTCCTGGGGTAAGGAATGAGGAGACTGGTGGGCTGGGAGAGTATGCAACAGGGAGAGATGTGTGTAGTCGAGAAAGGGCTAGCTGAATTTAGGGAAGCCCAGTGGACTATGCCAGGGAAGGGCCTTCTTTATGATGGTGGTGGGTTTTGCCCAAAAAATACTTGTACTTCTTATGTAAATGAAAAGGGTGACCTTTTAAAGCACAGCAACAGAAATAAAACTAGAACACATAGCACAAAAGAGTTAGACAATATGAAAAAGCAGGAAAAATATAATAGGGGCCTGTTATACTGTGAACATTTTACCCGTGGCTGCTATCAATTTATATATAGATTTGCATCAGTTATACAAAGAACAGTTATAGGGAGTTATAAAAAAAATTGGTTATAGGAAGAACAACAATATCAACCAAGCAGAGCTCCCAGGGTCTAAACCACCAACCAAGGAGTAAGCATGGAGGGAGCCATGGCTCCAGCTGTATATGTAGCAGAGGATGGCCTTGCCCAGCATCAACGGGAGGAGAGGCCTTTGGTTCCATGAAGGCTTGATGCCCCAGTGTAGGGGAATGTGAGGGTGCAGAGGTGGGACTGGGGGGGGGAAGTACACCCTCACAGAAGAAGGAGGGGGGAAGGGATAGGGAGTTTCTGGGGCAGGGGGATGGGGAAAGGGGATAACATTTGAAATGTAAATATATAAAATGTCCAATTTAAAAAAAAGAAAAAAACCCCAAATATTAGGTCCATGCTATCCTTTTGCATGATAGGTAGCATGGTGGGTGGATGTGCACCAGCCTTACCACACTCTCACGAGTAGGGAGTTATTCTATTCTACAATTCTATTCTAAAGGGAGTGCTAGCCTATAATTATTTCATTAAGATAATTTTCCAGAGGCATTGCTGTCTTAAGTGTTAGAATAACTTAACAGCTTGGCCTATACTGCCAGTTCTCTGTAGAGTTGCTAGTGGTGCCTAAGAGAATCTACATTTCCCATATTTTTACTGGGAATTGTCATTGAAGCTTCTAAAAACTGAATTTAATTTTAATTTATTTTTGGAGACAGGTCTTGCTGTGTAGCTTAGGCTGTTTTATAGTTTGCATATGCTTAGCCCAGGGAGTGGCACTATTAGAAAGTGTGGCCTTGTTAGAGTAGGTGTGTCACTGTGGGTGTGGGCTTTAAAGCGAGTATTCTGCTAGCAGCCCTCAGATGAAGATGTAGAACTCTCATCTCCTCTTGCACCATGCCTGCCTGGATAGATGCTGCCAAGTTCCCACTTTGACAATAATGGACCGAACCTCTGAACCTGTAAGCCAACCGTAATTAAATGTTGTCCTTATAAGAGTTGACTTGGTCATGGTATCTGTTCACAGCAGTAAAACCCTAAGACAGCTGTCTTGGAACTCATTATGTAGGCCAGGTTGGCCTCAAACTCAGAGATCCACCCACCTCTGCCCCTCGAGTGTTGGCATTAAAGGTGTGCCCCATTTCATCTGGTCTTAGTTTTAACTATCAAAGAAGTACATGAAAGCATTTATTCAAAAATTTTAAATAATATTTAAGTATGTGATTGTGCTTGTACATCACCCTCTAGGTGCAGAGGTCAAAGAACAACTTCAGGATCATGTCTCTCCTTTCACCATGTGTGTCTCAGGGATTCAATTCATCTCATTGAGTTGGTGTCAAGTGCTGAGACCCATTGAGACATCTCTTTGGCCCCTTCTTCCACCATATGGGCCCCAGGATCAGGTTTTTTGGCTTGGCGATAAGTGTTTCTGCCTACCTCACCATCTTGTCAACTCTTAAAAATACTTTAAACTAGTCTTTCAGTATTTATAACCCAAACCATTAGACAAATTTTCATTTGTAGACAATATATTTTGATTTCCCATCATGCAAAGTTGACTTCCTTATCTTCTCACACAGGTTATACCTAATATTGGTTTGATCAATATAAACTATCTATGTATAGATATAAACATATAGATACTAGTATATATTATATATATTGATATTATTGATTATATATAAATATATTGATTATATATCAATTAAAACAAATAATACAAAATAATATATGTTGTCTATCAAGAGCATTTGTAGTTGATTTGTATAGTATGCTACAACTCAATTCTTTTTCAGGGTTAATACTTAGTTCACTTTTTTGACTGAATTTTCTGTGTCCCTAGTTCCATGAAACTGCCTGAGACCTATCATTACTCCATGCATTCTGTTCTGCTTCTGTCAGTCCACTTTTCCTTCTCGGAGTTATTCTTCAGCCCCCACCTCTACCCTGTTTCTATCCCATGCCTGCCCTTTTCTCCTGGGATTGTCTGTCTGTCTGTCTGTCTGTCTGTCTGTCTGTCTGTCTGTCTGT
>JADRCD010220352.1:0-33803 GCA_019843815.1 Montemys delectorum
TGCGCCACCACCGCCCGGCAGGAGTATTAGAATGTAACCATCTTCCCAGGAGATCCCTGACTGAGGGCCCCCGACCTCCAGGGACCCAACTAAGACTTCCAAGAACTTCAGCCTCATTAAACGAGCTGATCTATGCATCTGTCCTCTGGGATACCGACTGTTGCCTCACTCTTCCACCAGAACTTAATTTATCTCTGAGTAAATCCAGAAGGTCATCTTTTCGGGTCCATCTCCATTATAACCAGCCTTTCCTCCTCCAAACCCCCGGCTGCGGACCTCACACTGAAGCCAAAGCCCTGCAGTGTCACCGGCCCGCGCACCACCCCGGCTTCTGGTGAGCCGGGAGCCTGAGGGCATGCAGGGACTCCTCTGCGGCTCCGGACGCGCTCGCAGCGGAACCTCCGTAGCTCCTCCTCTCGCGGGAGTACTTTGAAGCCGGGCGGGAACCAGGCTTGCCAGGGCTGAGTCTGAGGAGCCCGAGGCGAACTAGAGCAAGAGAGCTGCAGCTTCGAGCGCCAGGCCGGGGAGAAGAGGCGCCTGGTGAAGAAGGGCTGTCAGCCGGGCTGTCGCAGCAGCAGCGCCAGAGCCACCCGTTGATGGTGGATCTGCTCCGCTTCAAGGTCCAGCCGCGATCCAGGCGATAAATCCCAGAGTGACCCACAGTCCCTGTGCAAGTGTGGCGGAGAGTTTTGACCTTTGTGTTCCGGTTTACCTTGTCTATTTACTTAGAAAACGATAGTGGTTTTGATAATCACAGTAGTCTTGTGTGTGCCTTTAGGTTAAGACAACCACTGATTTTTAAAAACAAAACTATAAATTCATTAATTAGATGCACATATGTATTTTCCCTATAATGATTTTTAATAAAACACATTTTGAAATGACTAACTAGTAAGTACAAATGAATGCATCTCTGTCACAACTCCTAATTATTTTCTGTTTGATGTATCTGCAGTCTTTCATTCCAGTTCAAGAAGTAGATAAAGCGACTAAGAGCCTGTATTAGTCTTGGAGAGGAGTTGAGTTGGGTTGCCAGCACTTAGGTGGCTGAAAGACACCAGTAACGCCAATTCTAGAGGATCAAGCACCCTCTTCTGGCCTCTAGGTCTGTACACACACACACACACACACACACACACACACACACTCACACACTTTTTTTTTAGAATGGAAAAAAAAGTTGGGCACCGAAGTTTGAATCTCAACTCAAACTTTATATGACATTTACATTTTTCTTTCCTTCTTTCCTTCCTTCTTTCCTTCCTTCCTTTCTGTGATATTCCTTTTTCTTTTATTCTTCTCTCATATACAATGCATTCACTTCCTATACAGCAGCTTTCATTCCCTCCCTTCCTCCCAGTCTCCACCCCTAACTTCCCCTCTCCCCCATCCACTGCTTCTTTGTTCAGAAGAGAGCCTGCAACCAGATGATACCAATCAAACATGGCATAACAAGACACAATAAGAGTAGTCATAAACCATCACATCAAGGCTTGACAAGGCAACCTAGTAGGAAAAAAGGGTCCCTTGAGCAGGCAAAACTGCTCCCACTCCCCGACTCCCAATGTTAGGAGTACAGCAAAAACTTCAAGCTTAACAACCACAGATTGTATGCAGTGGACCAGGTTCGAACCCATGCAGGTTCTGTGGTTTCAGGCTCGGTTTCTGTGAACACTTATGACCTCTGCTTAGTTGATCCCATGGGCCCTATTTTCCTGGTGTTCTTGACCCCTCTGGCTCCTACAATCCTTCCTCCTCCTCCTTTTCTTCCTCCTCCTCCTTTTCTTCCTCCTCTTCCTCCTCCTCCTCTTCTTTCTCCACCTACTCTTCCTCATCTTCCTCTCCCTCCTCCTCTTCCTCCTCTTCCTCTTCTTCCTTCTTCTCCTCTTCCTCCTCTTTTGCAGAGAACCTGGAGCTCCACCTATGTTTGGCCCTGGCTCTCTGTATCTGCTCCCATCAGTGGCTGGAGGAAGCCTATCTGATCATGACTGGGCTAGGCACCAATCTTATATCTTCATGTTGAATCTTACTCCAGCTGCAATAAGCCTCAAACACCATAATTGTTTATGAGTCATGTGTGTCAGTCATGGACCTGGTTCAAGGGTATTGACATCTGATCCTCTTCATGGGACTTTGTTCTTCCCCACCTTTGTCTACAACCACAGCCTCAGATACACAGATCACACTGCGGAGAATCTCATGGTGGAGTGTGCTGCTGGCTAGGTCATTTTTTTTTCTTGGACTGCTAATTTCATAATTTGAGAGGTTCACTGCATAGGGTTTTGAAGGTGCTTCTTTACAGGAGTGCAGTTGGTTAAGAATAAACCCTAATGTGCTAAAGTAAATTGTGTTCCTATGGTTGACAGTATTTACATATTTTGCAATATCTCGTAGAGAAGATTTCAAACATCCCCAACACAAGGAAATAATAAATGTTTACTGCAAGGGATGCCAGTTAACCCCAATCTATTAGACATTACACATTGTATACACATGTTGAAATATTACACTGTACTCTACAGATTATGTGTCAATTAAAAATTAAAATACTCTTTGATTCTCTCTCCTTTGATTCTTAAACCCATTTGTTGATTCACAAATATTTATTTTACATGGCTCAAACTATATAAAAAGAAATTCACAGAGAAGACTCAACATCCTTAGTCCACTTTTGCCTTAGGTACTTTTATTGTCTTGACAAAAAACTGTGACCAAGGCAACTTGTAGAAGAGAGTTTATTTCTGAGCTTCCTTACAGTTTCAGAGGATAAATCAGTGACCAGCATGGCAGGCGGGCAGGCAGGCAGACATGGTGCGGGAGCAGAGAGTTTACATCTGACGAGCACCAGTCAGAGAGAGAGAGAGCTAACTCAGAATAGCATGGGCTTTTGAAACACCCATTTCCAGTGACATACCTCCTTCCCTAAGGTTATGTCCCCCTAATCCTTCCCAAACAGTTCCACTAAGTGGGGACCAAGTTTTCAAACCTGTGAGCCTATAGGAGCCATTCTTGTTCAAACCACCACACCATCCAGTACTATTCCTGATAGTCTTCTACAGGAAACTATTTTTAATTAATGTCTTTATTTTTCTATTCTTACTGTAGACACAAGAAAATAAGAATATATACTTTTTGTTTATTTTGTTGTTGAGATGGTCTCATGGACTAATATTCCCTATATAACCAAGAATGATCTTGAACTCTTAATCCTCCTGTCTCTACCTGGCAAGCCCTGGAATCACAGGCTTGAACCAGTACTTCTGTCTGAGAATATAATCATTATTATTAATTATCATTTTATTATTTTAACCTTTGATTCTTTTTTTTTGTGTGTTTTTGGGTGTTTTAATTCCATGCATGTATATTAACAGTGCTCATGGAGGTTAGAGAAGGCATTAGATCCCCTGGGACTGGAGTTAAAAAATGATTGTGAGCCACCAAATGGGTGCTGAAAATCAAACCCGGGTCCCCCGGAAGAGCAGCCAGTGCTCTTAATTGCTGAGCTATGTCTTCAGCTCCAGAAGTCCATTCTCATTTCACTTGATTCTTCCTTCAGTATTTCTGTAGTATTCAGCACATTTTAGAAATGTAGTGTATTAAGGCTATTCTTCCATTCTAGTATTTAATTAAGCTTACACATTTTTTCCCTGTCACATATTCCATTTTGTTGATATAATCAAAGCCCTATTTATGGACACTTGTGTTGTTTCTAGTCTGTAAATACTAGAAACAATACTTTGTTGAGAGCATTATTTCTTAAATTTGCAAGTATAGCTGCCCAACTCTTAGAACTACCGACCAAAAAAAAGAAATGATTTATAAATGTAATATTATTGACATCTGCCCTTCACAGTGAAGAATTATCAATGAGACCAAAGTATACTGACATCAAAATGCCATAATGAAACTTGTTTCTTTGTATACTGATAATCACCTGGAGAGATGGTTCAACAGTTGAGAGCACTTGCTGCTCTTGCAGAGGAGTGTAGTTGGGCTCCTAGCACTCATTTCCGGTGTTTCACAATCATCCAGCAGCCCCTAGTCACCTGTAGCTCCAGGGGATCTGACGCCCTCTTCTGACCTCTAAGGCACCAGCATATATGCACATAATCACACATAGTCAGACACTTATAATCTCTTTAAAAACTAGGTAACAGTTTCCCTTCTACAGACTCACTGGTGAAGAATGGAAAGCACTGCTGGCTCTTTAGTTTGTTTCCAAGGGTTTGGCTGACTATACGTTTGGAGGCTATTCTTATTCTCTCCCTAAAAGATTAGGTACTGTAATATAATGAAAAAAATTTGAGAGAGTGCCATAGGTAAAATAATAGTTTTAGTGTAAAGGATACAAAGTTCGGAACACCGTCTTAGTTATGGTTTCTATTGTTGTGAAGGTACACCATGACCACAGTAATTCTTATAAAGGGAAATACATAATTGGGGCTGGTTAACAATTCAGAGGTTAGGACTGGCCAACAGGTCAGAGGTTAGGGCTGGCTAACAGGTCAGAGGTTTAGTCCATTGCCATCACAGCCAGAAATATGGCGGCATGAAGGCAGACATATTGCTGGAGAAGAAGCAGAACGTTCTATATCTGGATGGGGCAGGTAGCAGGACGAGAGAATCACACTGGGCCTGGCTTGAGCTTCTGAAACCTCAAAGCCTGCCTACAATGACACACATCCTCTAACAAGACCACGTCTACTTAAACAAGGCTGTACCTTCTAAGAGTGCCACTCCCTATGAGCCCATGGGGGACATTTTCATTCAAATCACCACAAACACCAAGTGAAAGAAACACAGGGCAAGCTAAGGGAGCCTGAATGCAATGCTTTCATTCCCTCTTTATGTGCTTCAGTCCCAACAGATCTGTGTCTTCAAACTGGAAAGTCCTTGAATGGGGTTGCTTGAAAGTCTTCACATGGGCTTTTATTGTGTATCTATGGTTCAACTGTCTCTAGGTCTTCTACTCTTAGACATGGAAGGATGGGTTGACTAAAACAGCGCCGTACACATAGTTGATTCCTCCACGGACTGACCTAGGACTTGGAGCCACCTAATATTCCTCTCTACAATCCAATTCTCATGCATCACCTCCTTCGTATAAATTCAGATACGATTGAAGAAGTGAATTACAAAAGGATTCATGTCAGGAAGGTCAAGTATTTAAATGGCTCTGCACTAGGAACCTGGAACAAAACTTAAGTACCTTTTTATGTATTATTGTGCTACTTAAAAGGATAATAAAATGGAACATCCAACTTCCAACTTAAGTAATAGAGGCATGGTGGAGGCTCATACCTGTAATTCCAGCACCTGAGAGGTAGGAGGACGAGGTAGGAGGACGTCCTTGAGTTAAAGGCTAGCCTGGGGTACCATGTATGCAGTTAAGAACCAGAATGCTAAGGTAGCTTTTTAAGTCTCCCTTTCTAACTGTATTCCTTCTAACACTACAAGTTTTATGTAATCTATTATATTGCTTTCCTTTTAGTTAATGTCTTTTAGGTAATCTTTTGGATATTAAAAATGTTGTACCTAATTCAAATTTGCATGTCATGCTTAAACAACATAATGTCCTTCCCAGCTGATCTTTCTACATATGTCTAACAAAGTGTTATGTAACTTGTTCTCAAAGGCTAGATTATGAAATCTAGCTTACAGCTTGCAAGTACTGCTTGTAAATGTTCTGCAATGGTAAAAAATTGAGTGACGTTAGACTGGGGCTGAAGATCAGCGGGAAAATGATTCCCTAGCAGATGCCATGCCCTGAGTTTGATTCTTAGCACACAGTTTAAAAAGAAGAGAAAGTGAATGAGCTAGATTGTTAACTCTGCATAACTTTTAATTAGCTGAGCTATCAAGGTGTGCATGCATCTACAAACATGTAAGGGAATACGTGAACTGCTTTTTGCCACACAGTGGGTATTCCATGAAAGTATGATTCAGTAATAACAGTGGTAGAATAACTAAAAAATTAGGTGGGACTCTTGAAGATGACTTTCCAATTTCTTTATCAAATAAACATTGTCGGAGCTAGCCAGGCGCGGTGGCGCACGCCTGTAGTCCCAGCTACTCAGGAGGCTGAGACAGGAGGATCGCTTGAGTCCAGGAGTTCTGGGCTGTAGTGCGCTTTGCTCGGGTGTCCGCACTAAGTTCGGCATCAATATGGTGACCTCCCGGGAGTAGGGGACCACCGGGTTGCCTAAGGAGGGGGCACCTTCTGATAATCTCCCTGCAGCTGAGAACATGACCGCTCCATGAACCCAAGATGTTTTTGGAAGAAATTCAAGGCTCTTGATTGCTGTGCGTGCAAGGGTCAAGGAAGCTAACCTCACGCACCTGGGCATGGGGAAAATATTTACTGTAAGATATGAAGAAGTGGGCATGCTTTTGCCGTGAGAAAGTGCTAAGAAATTGTGCTACATGATTGTTGTTAAATTCTATTTTTTAGCCTCACTGTGCTTTACTATAAAAGATTTCTCACATTAAAGCTTATTGCCATTGCCAGCAGAGCGGTGGTCCTCTCGTTCTCATTCAGTCGCCCTCTCTACTTCAGCCTCACTCTTGTCGGCTGGCTCCGATAAAACGTATTCCCCCTTTCCTCCTCAGTGCTAGAGAGTCTGTGGGGCCTTGCAGACATTAGGCACATGCTCTAACAGTAAGTTACAACTCCCAGTTCCTATATAGCGTTATTAATTTTTAGTATTTTAACCTTTATTTCAAGAACACCATTGACACACTTGATAAACTCATAGGTTAAGTTTATCTTTAACCTAAATCTTTGTATTTTACTTCCTCTTAAGAAAGTACTTTGAAGTCAAAAATTTGCTGTTTAAAGTAAACTTTTAAAAATGATGTTTTTATTTCTTCTTTGAGAATTCCATATGTCTTGGTCATATTCTTTTCCCTTCCTAACTCCTCCCAGATACTACCCTGCCTATCCAAGTTCCCATTCTTTCTCATTCTGAAAAGAAAAGGAAAGACAAGAAAAGGAAAGGAACAAACAAGCTCATGGAGTCCAGTTTGTGTTGGCTGTTACTCGTGAGCGTAGGGCCTGCTCTGGAGTGTGATGTACCCAGTGTCACTCTATTGAAGAACAGTGATTTTTTTTCCCTTTCCCAACTGCTATGGATTGCAAATAGCTTCTTTCTGCCTCCTTTCCCCCTCCATACTAAAACTTTGGCTGGTCTGAGCTTGTGTATTCTGTGACAACATTTTTCTTTTTCAATGAAAATATTGTGTGCGAGGTCATGAGTGTGCTATAGCAAATGTGTGCGTGCATGTATGGAGGTCAAAGGTGCATGTATGGAAGACAGGCTTCAAGATCTGAGTCTTTCCTTGCACCCTGTGTATTCCAAGAGTCAAGCTGAGATCATTAGGCTTGGCAGCAAGTGGCTTTGTTTCCTGAGCCAACTCACTGGCTCCACCATTTTTCTTTATATTTTCACTTACTCTATTTACATATGAGATCCAGCAGTTGGGCTTCACCTTTTTTTTTTTTTTTTTGCATTCTTTATTAATTTTTAAACAGGCTTCAACTTTGAAAAATAGTCTTTAATGTTTCATGATGACATTTTCATACATATTATTTTTATTTTTAAAAGTAGAATGTTGGCCTTGGAGATACAGCTGAGTGGGTAAGAATACTTGATGCTCAAGTCTTAAGACCCTCACCTCAAAATCCCAGCTCCAGTTAAAAGCAGGTAGCTATGTTTACTTATGACCCCTGGGCTGTGCTGGCCTGAAACAGGAAAACTGATGGGGTCTGCTGGCTGCCAGCTGAGCTTGAGGTTCAGTGAAAGACCCACTATCAAGGGAATATGGTGCAGAATGGTACTTCAGTGTATCTGATGTGCTCCTCTGGCCTCTGCAAGAGCAAGTGCATATATTCATATACAGAGCATGTACATCATACACATAGACCCCCCTACACATTAATTAATTAATAATAATAAAAGAAAGTAAGGTCTGGGTACAGTTATATTATTTTAATTAAATGTTATAAAGAAAAATTCAAATATCTTGAAATAGATTATATAGTAGTATATATACAGTATGATATACTGCTCATCTCCCCCCCCCCCAAACACACACACCTCCCCAGGCCAATGATACCTTTTCTGTCTTTGAGACTCTGTTCAGTAGCAATGAACTTCCTTCAGATATTGTAGCAACTAATTGAATTACACTAAGTTGTAATTGTACAGCTGCTATTGTTCCCATTAAGGTACAATGTTTCTATTGATATATAGGAACTCCCCTAAGAAGGTAGCAATCAAAATACCCTGTCAACTCAGGCGTTACTAATCCTCTTTATTACTTGTTTCTCACAATGGCTGCAGGTGGTGACTGTGGTACTTGTGAAAATGGAGTCATTGCTGAAACTTCAAGCATTGTTCTGCTGAGTTCTATACAAAAGAACTGTTGCTTTCAGGGCTGGGGAAATTGGGCAGTAAGAAAACTTACAGCATAAGCATGGGGACCTGAGTTCCAATCACTAGCCTTCACACAAAATCTGGAGTGCCTGTTACCTCAGTGCTATGGGGGGCAGATATAGGGGGCTGGCTGCCTGCCTAGAGCCAGGTTGAAAGACTTCATCTCAGCTGAATAAAGTGGAAATAGAGCGGGACCCTGGCAATGTCCACCCCTGTTCTCCGTGTACAAGTGGAGAACTATTATTTACAATCCACGTTTAGCTTGTGACCAGAGGTTTTAGAATGTGGATCGCCATGAAGGCTAACAAACCTTGCACAGTGAAAGAGTACTAACAGAACCCAAGCACTGTGACATTTACCCAACTGGAGCTGTACCAGGCAGCTCTAGTAGGATGAAGGCCTATTTATCATATATAGTTTTTAATAGCACCAACATGGTTTACAATTTCAATAAAACTATTTCATTAAATATTCAAGAACTGGTTTATTTTGCACTATTTGTATTGACGTTTCATAAGTTTGTACATTTATGGAGTATAATGTCCAATGTAGAATGATTAAATTGGTTAATAAAATTATCACTCACTTTCCTATTCTTTCTTAAAGTGAGGCATTTAAAGTTTACTCTTATTTTTGAAATACATATATAGTCAATATTCTATGAAATATCTGTCCTTTACTGTATCTGACACTCTGTGCCCTTTGATCAACAGCTTCCCATCCCCACCACCAGTCTCTCTACTTCTAAGTCAGTGTTTTTAGAATCTCTATGTAAATATGATTATGCATTATTTGTATATCTGTGCTTGTCTTATAGTAATCTCTTTTTAAATAAAGCTTACTTAATAACAACAGATTAAAACACTACCACTGTTTAGCGTCATATGTAAGAAGTATACTAGTCATAAGTCACTAGTAAGAAGTGGATGAATTTCACCCATTAATACTTTACTCCCCCCAAACTGTAGTTTTATCAAAAGCCTGGGCAATCTTAATAACAGCAGCAAGCATCAGTATGATACCACTCGTAGTTTTAAAAACTGAAACACTCAACCTAACTGAAAGGATTTCTATTACATGAGCAAGTTACAAAAGGAAAGCAAGAACAACAAATACCATTGCTGGGAAACTGTGGCAATTCTGGACACCAAGCCATGAGGAAAGTGAATCAGCTTCCTCTTGCTTCACCTCAGAGGGTGTGGTGGTATGTGGTCTTGGACAGATCCCTTACTTTTGACCCAGATTCTTCCAGAGGGTTCTAGAACGTAAATGTCGGTAGACTTTGGGTTTTTTTCCCTCGGATTTTTGTGCAAGGTTTTGCTTGTGTCCTTTTCTCTCATAAGCATTAGTTCTGCTCAGATAGTGCAACTTATTACTGGTTTAAAAATTCATGGTAGGTTTGGTACATACAGAACTCTGGTAGGTAAGGGAAGTGGGCTGGGAAGGAGTGAGACAAATTATATCCTCTGAACATTAACTATGGATAGTCAAGGCTTCAAACAATTTTAGATGTACTTGGTAAAGTTGACCTCATGAAGCTCTACGGAAATGTTAGCCAAGGTGACTATTCTGAGGCAGGTTGTTTCTTAGAAGAACATAACTGAGTCTGCAATAAAGCTATTTCTAGAGAGAAGGAAAAAGTGATTATGGGGTCGTATTAGCTACTTGTACATCACTGTTACCAAAAATTTAACAGAGCATCTTCTGTTGGTGGCTTCACAGAGCTTTCTGTCTGTGAAAGGCATGGCATGGGTGAGCGGTGGAGCTCTTCCTGACATAGTGGACCAGGAAGCAGAGACTACGGCCAGAACCAGAGTTGTTTTCGGTCCTCAAAAGCCCACTTCTAGTGGCCTTCTTCTGCCACATGGACCCTACCTGGCAAAGACTCTTCATCAGTCCAAATCAATACGGCAAGCTGAGGGACTAGCATTCAAAAATACAAGTACATGGGAAACATTTTAGATTCAAGCTGTAACATTGTATCTCTGCCCTACAAAGGCTTCTGGGCATCTCCAACTGCAAAATGGCTTTAGTATAACCTCAAGACTTAGAATAGTTTTATTCAATGACTCTGTTCAAGATCTGATATCTAAAATATTTTCTAAAACTCATACCAATCTCTTAGCTGTATGTTCCTGTAAAATATAAAATGTTATAAACTTTCACTTTTCAGTAGCATATAGCAACAATTCCCATTCCAAATGGAGGTGGCCAAAGAATATCTAGGAAAGACTGGACCAAGAGAAAATTAAAATATATTATATAAAAAAGAACTATTTTCAATTTTAAAAGAGAAAAAGGTATTTAATTTTACTTAATATAAAATATAAATATTAGAAATATATAACTGTTAAATCATATTTAATTCTAAAATTTCAAGAATATATTCCTAAATGTGAGAGAAGCTGTTCTTACCTTCAGGATATGTTTACAAAGATCTTTGTTATAGCCAGTCTTATAGCAGTGAAATAAAATGATAATAATTGACCTGGCAATAATGAGGAGACATACAGAGAGAGAGAGAGAGAGAGAGAGAGAGAGAGAGAGAGAGAGAGAGAGAAAGAGAGAGAGAGAGAGGATATCAAATCTCAGAAGGGAAAACAACAAATTGTGTAGCTCCATTATCTAAGCTCTGGCCCCATATTTCTGACATTTGCCACATCTGACGGTGACTTGGCCTGGCTCCTCTCAGTGCCTTCAGCTTCCCTCTGGAGACATCTTACGCTCCCAGGATCTCCACTTCTTGGTCTCTCCTTTGCACTTTCGATTTCACTTTCACAGCTGTGTAAATAACCTGCACAGGGCCCCCTTCAGAAAACCTTACCCCATTTTACACTGCCTGGCCACTGGGATCTTGGTGCAAGCCTTCTTGACCCTGTAGCTTTTGCATTATGCAGGCCTACAAAATCAGCACTTCATGGATAATGCTGAATTCTGCAATTGTCATGAACCCTGGCTTCAGAAATCTATGAGAACCTGCAGATCTGACCTGGGAACACACCTCCTTGGACAGCCTTTCCTCCTTCTGTGGCTTCCTTTTCAGGCAGTTTTTCATATATGTTTGTATGTTCACGTCTTGGAATTGTTAATGTGTGGTACGTGGTCCATAAGGGATTTTTCCTCCTGTCCCAGTGCAATCTGCATAGGTTACTTTTCAATGGCTCTAATCTCTTTTATGTTATAGAAATTTTGTCTGCAGATGTTAGAACACTTGTCCTCCTTTCCCTCACAGAACAGCATATTTTAAAATCTATCTTCTCAGCTGTTTGTTCCAAGTCTCACAGAAATGCTGTCTCCGAACAACAAACAAAACCCGTGACACAAACTGTTATCCTATCTTGAATCTTCCTATACCGACACTATCCTGCATTTGAATTTGGCCTCACTCAAATCTTTAGGACACTGGCAGAATGTAGCCGGGTTCTTTTCTAGGGTGTGTTATAACTATACTGTTGTTCAAATCCCTCTAATATTTTATAAATTTTAAAGAATATGGCAAAAAAGATATTGTAGGCATTGAAGGGGGGCCTCTGGGAGGAGTTGGGGTACAAAAGGGAACAAGAATGTGATTTAATTCTATTTACTTAAAATATGTTTTTAAATGTTAACAAATTCAGATAAATTGAAATCATGTAACTTTTCTCATCATAATCCAGTAAAAGTTTAAAACAAACAAACAAACAAACAAATCCCTCTAAGTCCTTGTTCCCATCTGTTCCCAACGAGCAGACTCTATGGTCCACCTTTCTGTTGGTATTCCGGTCTTCTGCATTCCTACCAGAGTAAAACAAAGCTCAAACAAAGCTCAAACAAAGCTCACAGCATTGTAGGACTTCTCTCACCTAAATAGTTAAGTTCTCCCAAATTCTTCCCACAAATTAATTCCAAAGGTTTTGTCACAGAAAGGAGCCCACCATTCTGGTATCTTTTTTTTTTTTTTTTTTTAATTCTGATTAAGTTTGCTCTGCTGTGATCAGAATAAATAACAGAGACAAGTTAAGGTAAGAGAAGTGTATTTTTGTCTTTGTTTTCAGCCCAGTAAGATGGGGAAGGAATGATTGACAGGAATAATTCTGTCCATGGGTAGGAGTGTGTGGTGGAACTCTTCACATGACAGTGGGCAGGGTGCAGAGGGAGAATGACTAGAACCAAGGAAAGGCCTAACTTTCAGAGACCTGTTCCCATTGGCCCATCTCTGTTAGCCCTGCAAAGTGTTATTAGTGGATCTACAGTTCCCCCAGATAGCACAACCAATCAGCATAAGGCACAGCCTAAGGAGGATTCAAACCATAAGTGGTATGACTATATCTCAAAGTTTCCCTAAAATTTCAGAACACTTAAAAGTATTTCCAATACCTGAAGAACTACAGGGCTCTCAGTGACGACAACTGCAAACTATTTCACTGAACATGTGGACCAAGGCATTCCTCCGCTGAGACTTTTAACAATATGTTCACAAATGAGTAAACCATTTTTTTTCTACCTGGGTACCTGAACCCACAATGGCTGCCTGAGAACGTAGGACTCAGAAAAGTGGGAAAAACACATTGGCTTTTCTTTCATGCAAGGCATCACCATAGCCATATGGTGAAATGTCAATGACTGTCTGTTAATGACTGTCAAAAATTGTCTGTGAGGTCAAAATGCCTGTTGGTAAGATGGGGGTCTGTAGAGGCTTTGTGAGTTACAGTCTTTGGTAAGTTATGTGACCGCCTTTTAATTCTTTTCATCTGCAAATCTGAGATGATGATATCATCAGTACTTCATATGCTTCCTCTATGAATGGAAATTATTTCATGCTCCCAAAGTCCTTAGAAAACTGCCATGTAATCATGCTTAATTGCTATCATTATTTCTTTTAGGACAAATGCATAAACAAGTCAATGAGTTCCTCTCTTCTTAAAAAATGGACATGATGGTGTATGCCTGATTCCAGCACTTCAGAGATAGAGGACAGAAGATCAGGAGTTTAAGGTCATTCTCCACTACAGAGTGGTTTTGAAGCCAGCCTGGGCTAGATCCTGCCTCCCAAACCAACCAATCAACTAAACAAACAAACAAACAAACATATAAACAAATACCTCCTAAATAAGCAGAAGTCAATGAGAGGATGGTATCATAGTCTACATTGAGATGGATCATGTGTGTCCTGGAGGTCAAGCCCAGCCTAGGCAACCTAGCAGATCCCACCTAACTCTTTAAAAGTGAATGAGATGAGCCGGGTGGTAGTGGTACATGCCTTTAATCCCAGCACTTGGGAGGCAGAGGCAGGTGGATTTCTGAGTTCAAGGCCAGCCTGGTCTACAGAGTGAGTTCCAGGACAGCCAGGGCTACACAGAGAAACCCTGTCTCAAAAAAAAAAAAACAAAAACAAAAACAAAAAAAGAAAACAAAAAAAAAAACAAACAAAAAAACCCCAAAACAACCGGGGCTGTAAAGATGGCTCAGCAGGTAAGAACACTGACTGCTCTTCCAAAGGTCCTGAGTTCAAATCCCAGCAACCACATGGTAGCTCACAACCACCCGTAATAAGATCTGAAGCCCTCTTCTGGTGCATCAGAAGACAGCTAAGCCAGCCAAAACTGCTGCACCGGAGGTTTTTATTCACTTGTACCCCTTAAATTTAAGTTTTCAATGCATAATTTTCTTGCTTCTCCATTTGAACGTTTATTTTTCTACCTAATATCAGTGATGTATGTTCAAAAGTTTTCAACTTGCTTAAGATTTCTTAAGTCACCTAATCTATTTCCACAGGTTAAATCAGCTACCATCCTTCAATCTTAATTAACAACCAGTTTCCTTTCACAGACAAACTGTTACTGCCCATCCCACAGACATAATTTTTTTTCCCACAGCCACGTGAAGCAGACTTTAAAGATTCCTTCCAGGACTAAATCCCTCACGAACCCTTGCTTTCTAAGGTCCTAACAATGCTCCCAAACATTGCAGACATTCTTCTGCTAGGGTCCTGCTCTTCTGTTGTAATTATTTTATAGATTCACCCCCATGAGGGAGGACAGTGTCTGCAGCTACAAAATCCATCAGAGACCATAAAGTCTCCTGGAGTCTGCAGACATAGTGGCCATAGATCCATCAGAGACCATTTGGTCTCCTGGGGCCTGCAGATATAGCAGCCACATATCCATCAGAGACGACACCATCTCCTGGGGCCTGCAAACAACAGGACAGCCTTCTTCCAGATGCCTCATCTGACTGAAAGCTCCCTAGACACGTGCTGAACCAAACAGAGGACAGACAACAGACTTAAGACCTTGCAGCTACAAATGAACTCTCTTGCCAAGCCAAATGGCTGCTGAACTTGGGGGAAGTTATGTGATAGTAAGGAAAACATAATGTCTATCTAGAATCCATTCATTGGTGTTCAAAACTGATGTTTTTACCCTCAAACTGTATTATCCATGGAAAATTGATTTTATAATCTCTTGCCTTGCCTACTTTCCTCACCCTCTGACTTAACTGTGTTACTCCTCTGTCCTATGATTTCTTCTGATACTTCTACCCACCCAAAATGTTCACCACAAATGACACAATCACTCCAAAGCCTCTATACTTATCCCAACACAGTAGACATTTATTCTAATGACATCTCTCTTTTAAAAAAACAGAAAAGGGGGAGATGTGGGGTAGTTCTGACAGCCAGAGTCCAGTAGAGCAGAGCCACTTTGAACTCCGGAGACCCACTGAGCATTTGCTCAAAGGGACGGAAGGCATTCGGTGAATTGCTCCTGAAACCATGGCTCAGATTTCAGCCCAGACCCCTCACAGCTGCCCCTGCAGGAGATGTGTGCTCTATCAGGCAGACAGTGCCTCAAACTCCCAGCATTCTAGCTGGACCTTACACACAGTCATCTGACCACAAGCCAGGCATGCCACGCCCCATACAATAAAAGGGGTAGTTTGCCCCCTCCTCTCTCTCTTGCTCCCTCACTCTCTTCCGCTCTTGTTCTCCCCTCTCATTCTTACTCTTACCCTCTTTGCTCTCTCTCTCTCTCTTCTTTGCTCTTTGTTCTCTTCTCCCTCCTCTCTTTCCCTCTCTCCTTCCTCTCCTTTCTTTCTCTCCACTCAACTAGCATATTTCCCCCTCCTACAATAAAATAACTCATTCATACATTGCCTCCTTTTTAATTAAGGCGCCGTGCAGCAAACAGGCCAAGCCCCGGGAGGAGAGAGGGAGAGACCTGGGCCTCAGCACCAGGCCCCCAGCCACCCTAGGAGGGAGAGAGACTTGGGCCTCAGCACCAGGGCCCCCTGCCACCCAGAGAGAGAGAGAGCCACAGCAGGCCAGGCCTGGGCCACAACCCAGGCCCCCCTCACCACTTATTGGAACAGCAGTATATTACGCGGTAGAGAGTGGGGCCGTCCTGAGTTCAATTCCCAGCAGCCACATGATGGCTCATGGCCATCTATACAGCTACAGTGTACTTACAGACATAAAATAAATAAAGAAATCTTTAAAAAACAAAACAAAATAAAACAACAACAACAACAACAAAATGAATGAAATGGGAAACCAGAGGCAAACTCAGAGGACAGAAGAAGAGTGAATCACATTGTGCTTGTTGAATAGTCAGTGAGCAAATTTTATTTTTAAAGCACTAAACAAAATTAAGTGCCAGGCACTGGTCAGTTAGCAACGTACTATTTGTGGACTGACAATATTAGAAATTTCTTTTTTATTCTAGAAGGCAAAAGGGTTCTGATTTATTCCACTGGTAATGCCACAATGAGCAGGCTAGAATTTGAACACAGACCATTGGATTCCAATGCTAATACGTTGATGTGTTACTACAACCCTTACATACTCACTGAGTCTTATGATTTTAATCCTAGAGTCTAATAAGAGAGAGTATCCTGTTTCCTACAGCTTTACATTTGTAATCATCATGGTACCTATTGTAAGGGATAATCTTTAATGCCAACTTGGATTAAGAAGCACCTGGGATACTGGTAAAGCACACATCTAGTCTGTTGTTATGATGTATTTTATGTTGCTAACCGACCAGTGCCTGGCACTTAATTTTGCTAAGTGCTTTAAAAACAAAATTTTCTTGCTTGTTATTCAAGAAACAATGTGACTCACTATGTGTTGGTGCGGGTTTTTCTGAGGGAGAGGGTTGACTGAAGAGGTAAAAACCTATCCTGAATGTGGGTAGTGCCATCCTGTAGGCTAGGTCTCTAGATGGCAGAAGGGAAACAGGAAGCTCACCCACCCAGGTATTCTCTGCATCCTAGCTGCCTTGTGAGCCACCCCCTCCTCGTGGTGATGGACTGAAGTCTCTGAAACAATGAAGCGGAATGGATCCTTCCTCCCTTAATTTATTCCTCTCAGGATTTGTCACAGTGACTGACGAACATACCTAGTGTTTACTGGGTGTCTGCAATGCCAGGCATTTTAATCATTGTTTTCCTGAAGGATGTAGAAGCTAATGTTCATAGAAGTTTGTAACTATGCCCACAGTTGCATATGCAGCAGAGATTTGAGTACAGGTTTCTTTATTACCAATGTATTTTTCTATTTCTATACTCATCTTTTAATTTAGCATATTATATATTAATTAATCCTCCTTACCTGTAGGTTCCACATTCATGGATTCATTCAATCATGAATGGAAATGTTTATGTCTTTCTGCGTATGTGTATGTGTGCCTGTTCCTATTCTTGCGAGGGTGAGATCCTTTCTGAGATGAACAGTATAGATTTTTCCCCCTCCTTATTTCCCAAAGTGTGGTGGTTTGAATAGAAATGTCTCCTGTAGCTTCAGGTACTTGGACACTTAGTCCCCAGTTGGTGGTGCAGTTTTGGGAATAGAACTGCCTTGGTGGAAGAAGTATATCACTAGGGGGTGGGCTTTGAGAGTTAATACAGCCTTGAGCCACTTCTAGCTCACTCTTCCTGCTTCACACTTGTCAGTTGAAGCCAGCTCTCTGCTTCCTGCTTCTTTTGCCATGCCTGCTACTGACAGTCATGCCTTCCTGTCATGATGGTCTCATCCATCTGGAATTGTAAGTCAGAATAAACTCCTTCAACAAGTTTCTTCCATAAGTCATGGTACTTTGAATCTTAAAGAGCTATCGAATATTATAGGAATATTAACTTTATAGCCCAAAAGTTAAGGAAAGTGTGGGGAAGTATATATTCAAATATGACGTCATTTTGTGCAAGAGCTTGAGTATCTGGGGATTTTGGATTTCTTGAGTGGGGGTTGGGGGAAGCTGTTCTGGACTCAGTCACTGTACTTATGACGCTGTACTTATGTCATAGGCTTTACTACCCCCTTAGCAGGGTTGACAAGCTTTAACTATGGAAACATTGTCAGTGACTGGAATGGTGTTTTTCAAACTTTAGTTACAAAGGACCATTATAGAATCCTGGGCCTTACTCTAAGTGCATTGACTCAGATTTCCCTGGGTAAGACTCCAACGCTACATCCTCTATGAGTCTTGAGTCTCTGATGCAGGTTCTCCAAGACCATACATTGAGGGCACTATGAAGGATGCTATGTCAATACTCTTGGCATTTAAGTTTTCTGGATGAAAGTTTTACCACAGTAGTATTGTTAGTACTGTCGATTTGATCACCTCCTATGTCTTATCCACTGCCGTTACCTTAGCTGAGGTCAAGCACGTAGGTAAGAACTTTGAACAGCATGTACTCTGCCTCCTGCTATGTGGAACATGATTATCTCCTATGGTCTCATTCCACTGATGTCTGCGTAGCTCAGCAAGTCTACAGGATCAGATGTGTTTTTAGTGAGACGTAAGCACGAAATAATGGTGTTACAGGGAGCCTTGACTAAATTCTACTGCTTGTCTCAATTTGGGTTTCCTCATCTGTTAACAAACCCGCCTTTCAATGTTTTAAGGTAACATTGTGCTAGTATATGGCCAATCTTTCAATAGTTGTGGCTATCATCATTGTATAGTGCAGCCCTTGATTTGCAGGGGAATTTAAAAAAAAAAAAAAGAAGTATGCTATGGCTAAAGGAAGAACTATCATTTCTTAGGTGAGGGAAGGCATGAGCAAAAGGTATTATATGGTAAATTAAATAGAATAATAATAATGATAAATAGTTGACTTGAATCTATTTTGTCATATATATTAAAATAACAACACATGCCCCTGGAAATTCATCTAAGTCGTTTTAATCAGGGGCCATTAGTATGGGTTCTGTAAATTTTGGAGGAAACAATTGCCTTGTTTGTTTTGTTTTGTTTGTTTTTCATGTTATTTGTGTCTTTGTGCTGAGATCTGCTCATCAGATGTTAGATCATTAGTTTAGACTTGCTGGTTTTGCTCTTTTAAATCCAGGTTGCCTCTTTCCTTTCAGTGAATTAATTTGCAATGTTCAAGAGAGACTGGATGGTAGTATAGTTGTTGAGGATATTTCAGCCTCTAAGACTGGTGTTCCAGGCATCTGGCTCTACCTTCAATCTGCCCCTATGGGTTGACTGCTGCCTGCAGCAACTGTCACTATTTAGTATTTAATCTACTCTGATAATAGAGTAGCAGGAGACTTCAAAACTGACTCTTGTTGGGCTCTGGTTAATTTTGGGAGGAGGAGACCATAATGATACTGTGTATAGTAATATGTTAGGATAAATGCAAAGGAAGAGAAAAGAAGAGGTTAGTAATCACCATGAGAGCAGTGATGGGTATTCGTTTATATGGGAAGTAGAGAGCTATACATAGGAAGAATAGGTGGATATGAGGCATTTTGACAGTAGACTATAAAGACTATAAAGAAGGTAGGCCTCTGGGCTTTGAGAGATGTCACAGTAAGAGGAATGAGTATGGGAAAGAGAAAGGGCAAGAAAGAAGGGAAAAAGAAAAAGAAAGGAAGGGGAAATAGGAGAGGATAGGATGGAGGAGAGAGACAGAGGGAGAGAGAGACCCAGAGAGAGGCAGAGAGACAGAGAGACAGTTGGAGACAGAGAAAGGGGTAGAGTGCTCACTGGCACAAAGGTGTGTGAAACAGCAGAAGGTAAAATCAGCCAGGGACAGTGCTGTCTTGCCTCAGTGCCTCTGCTCTATCTAGATAAGAAGGTAAGCTGTAGGGGTGTGGAGAGAGATGGAGATAGTGGAATCACTGGCAGGGAAGAGTAGCTGTAATGGTGGAGGTAGAGAGAGTTTTACAGTTAAGAGCACTCGTTGCTCTTCTAGGGGACACAGGCGGGCTTGATTTTCATCACCCAGAAGGTGGTTTACAACCATCCACATATCCTCTTCTAACCTACACATACATGTGCTACCCATACATATATGAGGACAAAACACTCACACATAAAGTAAAAGGAATATAAAAACTTTTAAAAAAAAATAGGTATAGAGGGGAAGGGGAGTTGTGTGGAAATATAAGAAAATGAGATTACTGGCTTGAATGTAGAGTTCCTCTCATTGGGTGATGCATGGCTTTGCTAGCTTAGCCCAGGTCCCGGCTGTGCTCCTGCTGTATCTGAACAGTCCCATTTTCTCTGTGGGCTCCCAGCTCCACTTACGAATGTTTTCTTGACTGTTCTCTGGCATGTTGATAGATGAAGCTATCCACTGCCCAGGCTCAGCTTCTGTGTTCCCACAGAGTCAGCAGTGGCTAGCAGTTGTACAGTGCCTCAATCAATGTTTTCATACTTTGTGTTTACCTCCCACAGCTCTGTCTTTCCCTGTTGGAGAGCGGATGGTGGCCTTGGAAGTAGACACTGGGGAGCTCTTCTGTGAAGTCTCCAAGACTCGGCTTTTGTGGAGTTTCTAGTCAGTCTTTTAGCCCATTTTGCCTGGAGGAAAATACCAGTGACATTTTCCAATGCATGTGACAGTGGAGCAAGTCAGATCCTGTAGTAGATAAAATTTGTGGCCAGATAGTAGAAAGGGTTGTTTGAGATGCTGAGCAAGTTAATCCAGGTCTGAAGAAGCAGCTAATGGATTGATAAAACATTCCTGCTCCCTGTCCACCTTTTTCCTAATCTGTAATCAACTACTCCATCTGATGCGGCTTCTGTTCCATTATTTTACCCAGAAGTCTTTTTTATTTTTTGTTTATGAATATTTGCCTGGATGAATGTTCCTGTAGCATTTGTTTCTTTAATGCTCATGGATGGCAAAATGAGCAGTGGATCCCATAGAACTAGAGTTTCAAAGTATTGTGAGCTGTCATGTGGGTGCTGGGAACCAAAGCCAGATTCTTTGCAAAAGTAATGAGTGCTCCTAGCCCCTGAACCATCTCCACTGCTCCAGTAAAGGGTTTTTCTGTTTTGTTTCTTCAACAACAGGGAGCTGGTGAGATGGACAGCTCAGCACATAAAGCCTGACAACGTGAGCTCTGCCCAGAGATTCACTTGTTGGAAGGAGAATGCTGACTCTTACAAGTTGACTTCCGACACAAGCTGGCCTCACGACCTCTTCGGTACTGTTAAACTTGCATATGGGAGGAGAAAGAACAAATTCAGAACTGTCTGATTAAAGCAAGCTTTATTTTAGAGATGCACCTGGGACTGGCTGACTGGCTACCTCACCCTGTTGGAATCTACCTCACCCTGTTGGAATTTGAGAGATCAGCCCTTTACTGGCTTTTTGAGGTCTCTTTTATGGGGGTGGGGGAGAAGCTAAGGTCAATAGAAAACAGCTGTAAGGGTGTTGATGGGGACGAGATAATTGGCTGCTAGAAAAGAAATACAATGAAAAGTAAAAATAAAAGCAAGGATATCCATCACGTGCAAAGAGAGTCATACATTACGGGGCAGGTGGGCACAGGTAGAGATCAAGGTATCTGGAAAGCTTATCTTGGAAGGAAGGCAAAGGACCATCATACACCATGGGGTCACAAGTTCATTGTAGAATACAATAGGTTTAGCAAACAGAAACCTTATTCTTAACTAGCAATAGAAACCTGTTCTTGTAGGGTGTGGGGACTTAACAATAATGTGGTTCCTTAACAGCAGTGTGGTGGCTCCATTCTGGTTTCACAGTACGTGTGCACAGTATGTGTGTGGTGTGCCCCCCATAATACATGAGTAAGCATAATAAATAAAACAACAACAAAGATACATTTAAAATAATTCAAGGCCTAAGAGTAGAGTGCATGCTTAGCACGTACAAGTCACTGGATGCTATACCCAGCCCCTAAAAGAAAGAAATCAATCACAAGCATACCAGTTTTGTTATAATCTTGCATACAAGGAAAATGACCAAAGTAACTCAAACGAATCTCCTCGGTAGAGATATTTTGGACATTGAATGAAGGAATTGTGATTGCCCTGATAACACAAAGTAATAATTGATTGTAGGTAATATAATCATTGACTGACTTATCTGCTTGTTGATGATTGATTTTCCAAAACAGGGTTAGTACTTACCTGACACAGTTATTTTTCCACATTGCTGGAGATTAGTTAGGTTTTTTTTTTTTTTTCCAATGCCCCCTTATTACTGAGCAGCATCCCAGACCAAGGCTGGAGTTGAGAAAAATGAGTCCCTAGAGTGGGACTGTCATAGGCAATGGCTGAAGTAAGATTAGAATTCAAGCCAGTGATTCGTGTATTCATGGCTGTTTCAGAAGAACAGTGGTTAGTCAGTCCATGGGAATCCTTGTCTATTTGACTACAGAGTTTGTAGTTGTCCCTGTACTTTTTGTCTACTTGATTGGGTTTTTATATCTACTACCCTTCTCCACTCCCTTACATCCCTCCAATACTAGGTAGGAGAGAAAAAAAAGGGTAGAGGAGAAAGAAAGGGAGTACCCATCCCCTTAGACTACTTCCTGCTGATTAGGTATCTCCAACCAGCACCCTGCAACCAGCACCCGGCAATCCAGCAACCGGCATACAACACTCAGTACCCAGCACCCGGCACCCGGCACCCAGCACCCAGCACCCTGCAACCAGCACCCAGCAACCAGTACCCAGCAACCAGCAATCCAGCAACCAGCACATAGCACCCAGTACCTAGCAACCAGCACCCAGCAATCCAGCACCCAGCACCCAGCAACCAGCAATCCAGCAAACAGTAACCAGCACCCAGCAATCCAGCAACCCGTAACCATCAGCAGCAGTAGGAAGAAGAGCAGGAAGAGAAGCAGCAGAGGGAGCAGCCCCTTACCCCGATCTGACATTTTTATACCCTCTGAAGAGTCCCCAGAATTCCAAATGTAAACTATCTTCAGCTGGCAATATCATGCCCCTGCCAGAGCAGGAGACAAATTATAGTCAGCTGCTACGGAGAGTCTGAAGCAGCCGCATATCCCACACCTGGGATTAAAACAAAAGCACATTCCCATAACATTTCTGTGTTTTTAATGGAACCCAAAATTCTCACTACATCTAGCTTGGTAAATTTTCAAACAGTTACTTTAAGTAATTATGAATTTTTTTTTTTTTTTTTTTTTTTTTGGTACTCTGAAGTCCCCTGCCTCTGTGTCCCCATCACCCTCCACCTCAGTCAGAGCTAGAGAGGAAGGAAATAGACTGGTACTTCTGTAAACATTTACCCCCACCCCAACCCTTTTTGAATGGGATTAGGCAATTACTCACCAGATTTCATCATTACAATGACTAAATCCAACAATTTACAGAAGCTTACTGCTCTTTCTTTCTAGCTGCCTGAGCTACTTCTTATGACAAGGTAAAACAGCTGAGTTGAGCTGGCTATGAAAACCAGCCACCTTCTCACAGGCCAATACAGCCTGAGAACACAGCCAGGAATACAGCCCGAATGGGAAGTCCAAGCTGGTGTTGAGTTAGCAACATTTATTGAGAAAAGGGGGCGGGGTGACCATTGCCAAAGTACATTGTATGCATGTATAAAATTCTCAAAGAATTAATAAAATATTACATTAAAACAATAGGAGAAGTGGAAAGGTCAGGGTGTTACTCAATAGTGGAGTCCCTGTCTGGCATGAACAAGGGGAATGGGGGTGGGGGGGCTCAGAGTCTAACAGTTAAAACAATCAAAACACAACCAACCACCTCCAACAAAAAGCCTAAGAGAGATGACACACAGATATGTTTAGGAAATGGAAGGCTCTTGTCTGATGGGCCTCTTGACACATCACATCTCTGTATTTAAAACAAAACAAACCTCAACAAAAGGAAATCTAAGAAGTACGCATGGTTATGCATGCTTGTTATCCCAGTGCTTAGACAACTGAGGCAGGAGAATTGCTACAAGTCTCATGTCAGCATGGGTTATACAGCCAGATTGTCCCAAGAAAAAAGTAAAAAGGGAGGTGAGGTGGGGGGAGGTGTTCTAGAAATAAGGAACCATCTACATTTGCATACTTGAGTAATTTATTGTATGACTTACTCCTCTCTGGAAACTAGAGCAAGACACTCTTCTATTTACTCTGTCTCTAATATGATCCATTCTCTTTATTTGTTTGCTATTTCGCCAGGACAGAGAATAGAGTCTCAACAAGAGTCAACTTTGGTTGCAGTCCAGAGGTTAATGGCACGTATTATTGAGCATTCAATATGCTGATGTAGGGCTGGAGAAATGGCTCAGTGGTTAAGAGCACTGACTGCTCTTCCAAAGGTCCCAAGTTCAAATCCCAGCAACCACATGGTGGTTCATAACCATCCGTAATGAGATGTGAAGCCCTCTTCTGGAGTGTCTGAAGACAGTTACAGTGTACTTACATATAATAATAAATCTTTAAAAAAAAGATTTTCTTTCAATGTGCTGATGTAAACTAATGACAGAAATTACCTTTTGAGCACCAAGATGAATGCATGAGACATGAATTTAGACCATAGTATTTTCCACTCACTAGCTCTATGATACTGGGCAAGCCAATGCCTGTCTTTGTACATCATCTTCTCTTTCTGTTTAGTAGGAAAAATACAACAGTTGACATAAAATTACATATGATTCCATGGAAAACGTCATAAATGCCTGAGGCTTGCAGTGCTGTATTTCAAGTGCTGTTTCTTTCCATCTATTTTTTCTTTCCTGTTTTCTTTCCCCTGATCTGATTTTCCTTATCTTTAAAGTTTTAAAATTTTTTATTTGTGCATGTTTTTGTGAATGTGCATGCCATGCCCTATTGTGGAGGAGGTCAGAGGGTATTTTTCAGGAGGCAAGTTTTTCCTCCCACCATGTGGACCCAGCAGTCAAACATTGCTCATCCGGTTCGGTGGTTTCTTTACCTGCTGAGCCACCTCACTGGCTCCTCTTCCTCTTTTTATTTCTAGCAAATTTATCCTCCCCTCTTTATCCCTTCTCTTCTCAGGTTTCTTATTTCATGCCTTTGAGTATGTCCAACTATTTCTCATGCATTGAGTATCAGTGAGCTACCTCTAAGTAACAGAATCTCACACCTTCAAAGAAGGGTACATTATCTAGTACCTGTCTTTCAATTTGATGAGCTTCATAGCCTTCACATAAGAAGGGAATTATGTGCTACAGACATGCCTCCTCAGTCAGCTCTCTGTTGCTGTCAGCATGGTGGTAGTGGGTGGCAAAACTTCTTAGCTCACGGCAGGAACTTGAAAGAAGGAACTAAAGTTCTTGTATCCCCTTTAAGATTACATTCCCCAAATGACTGGATGAACTGTTACTATTGTCTACTTCTTAAAGGTTCTACAACTTCTCCAAAGCACTATGAGCTGGGGACCACACCTTTAATTCATGGGCTTTGAGGGATACTTAGGTAAATCACTTGAACTTGAAATTCTGAAAATGGACACCAAGACTAATGCTGTGTATGAAAGCAACCCCAATTAGGAAAATGTCCCAGGTGAGACATGTCCCTGAAATGGAAACTTAAGGGTTCTTTGGAAGGTTGGTTGGATGATGTTTTGCTGGGGCAAACACATGGAGGAACATTTAGCTGAAGCAGACACAGGTGAAAGGATGTTCTGCTAAAGCAAGCACATGAAAGGACATGTGATGAAGGATTCTTTGCTAACAACATGGTTGTGTTGGTCCACCTTACATTGTGTAGTTGAGCTGCATTTGTCAGGTCTCCACAGAGAGAAATGCACCAAAAACTTCTGGTGGTGTGCTGCAATTCTTGCTGCTTGAGACAGACACACATGCTGAGGCAAGACCTTTGGAGAAGCCGTGTGTGGAGGAAGTATAAATAGGACTCAATGGACAGTGACGGAGGTGAGCTTGGCTTGCTTATATTGCTAGCTGCGCAACCCGTATGGTTCTCATGTCTCCGCAGATCTTCACTTCACTGAGCGAGGCATAGTAGAGAACTTCTGGTCCCTCCTGATGACCTGTGCTGAGGCTGAGGCCTGGCTCTCTCTGCTAGGCAGTACTACCGCTGATGACTCGTGGTTGCTATCCTGACTCTGTGGAACTGGACTGCTGGTGTATCCATGAAGTGTTTGGGAGTGATCGAGCTGCCGCTGCTGACCTGCAAACTGAACTGCCGATTTCCAACAACACAGACAGCAGTTGCTCCAAAGAACCAGGTCGCTACCGCCGTATCTTTTATTCCCCACTACCTCTGGTGGGTGGTGGGCTAAAAGGGAGGATAAAGCATTTAAGAACCAGTGGGCTAAAAGGGAGGATAAAGCATTTAAGAACCATTATTAAAAATAGGTTTTGAAAAAATTAAAGTTACATGTCCTCAGACTTCTGGCAGTTATTTGGACCTTAAAGGGAGCTGGTACCTATTTCAGGTAGTTAAGGAGAACTCATCAAGATAGTGTGCCTTATGTGTGTCTTGTAGGGCTTGGTCTAAAAAATTGAGAGTGCTTTCCCAGTGAAAAATCGAGAGCCTTAGGTGTCAGGAAGGTGAGGCACTTGGCCCCGGTCTCAGATGTCTAAGGAAGAATAGGTCTCAGGGATTAGCATAGTTTGGGCATTGTCTACTATATTTGTTGCTTTTCTTGTTGATGTGACCAAATATCTAACAAGAAACAACTTAAGGGAACAAGGGTTTGGCTTACTGTTTGAGAGTAGAATCAGTTCATTATGGTGGGTAAGACACATGGCTGGAGCACTCAAGGCTGCTCCACAGACCAGTAGGAAGAGACAGCACAGGAAGTAAGGGCAAGCTATTAGCCTAAAGGCTCGACACCCTTAGATCTACTTCCTGTGGCTAGGCCTCATGCACATTTAGAGAGAAAGGCTGTGTGTAGACAGTTTGAAAGTTAGCCATGTGAAAACCAAAAAAAAAGAGGCTTCAAAAGAAACCAAACCTTGGACTTCTGGCCCCCAGAACCGTGGGAAAATAAATTTCTGTTGTTTAAGTCACCCATGATGTGGTGTTATATTATGATAGTCCTAGTAAATAAATGCGTACGGCAGCATGTCTTTATTTGTATAGTAAGAACCAAAGGGGAGATGTTTGTTCATTAAAACAAAGGAAGTGAAATAACTGCTTGGAGGATCTCCTGTCTCTCTCTCCCTCTCCCTTCCCCTCTCCCCCCCCCCCCCCCCCCCCCGTGTGTGTGTGTGTGTGTGTGTGTGTGTGTGCCACTGAGGTCTATTTACATGGGGAAAACCCCAAGAGCATTTGGTTTTGCATTTCAACTTATTAGCTATCTTTTCTTTCACCAGTGCCATCATTCTAAAAGTGTGCCCTTAAATCAACTTACCTCATTGTAACAGATGTTGTCTACTAAAAGTTATTACTTATATGAATGTTTTGTCTACATGGATGTCTCTTTATCGCATGCATGTCTGATGCCCATGTAGGTCAGGGAATTGATAACCAGATTTTATGGAGATGTAGCCAGTGTTCTTAACTAGTGCTCTCTCTAGCCGATCAGCTTTTTTTTTTTTTTTTAAACTAATGGTGATGATCAACTCTTGTACTGTACTGAGATTATGATTCTGTTTTATAATGGCAATCTTGTTTTTCAGTGCTTCTTTTCAAAGTCAACCCTGGGTTGGGAACAGTACTGGGTCATATACTCAAGTAAAGTTATATGCCTTAGAATTGGCTGACTCTCCATCAAGCCTTCGCAAATACTGTTGGGAAATTCCAGAAAATGCCTTCTGTCAGTTTATTTTCAGTTTTCCAGAGAACATTTTGACACCTTCCCCACTTCATGTTTGTTTCCTATAAGAGTAAGAGTTGAGGAAAGAAAAAAAGCCAGCAATCCAAGGATGTGGCTTTTCACCGCACTTATATTACCTAGCCCCTTTGTGGTGGTAAGTGGGTAGGTGGTCTGTAGAGTTTCTGTGGTCATACCTAAAGAGGTCACAGAGAGATGAGTAAGGTGCCAGACTGGACTTTAGTAGCAATTCAAATCTGTTGTGGTTGTAGGAACTTACAGTAACAGTATAACATTAGTCTTGTCTCTTAGGCTAAAGTTCAATGTGAATTAGTCATATCTATATCCAAATGATTAATTGATCTTTACTCAGCCTATGGGGATGTTAACAGCTTCCTTGAGAGGGAAAATGACTCAACGGCCTTATTTTTTTAAATCACTTATTTCTTTCATTTTAGTCCTTGAAATAATTTCTGTGAAATAGCCAAATTCCAAAGTAGCTGTTATTTTTCTTAGTGGACTACAACCCTTCCAATCTGGGTTAGAGTGAAACTCAGTTTGTAGGTGACTATTTTTGTTGTTATATACCTACTAAATGTGTTTTGTTCTAGGGATGTGTAAGCAAACAACAAGGACACAAATATGTGAATGAGACATACAATATGATGTATTCATAATTAAAATGAGAAAGTCATAAGGATGCTGGTGCTTCCCTCATTCAGTCTTTATTCTGATATTCTTGTTTCAGCAACTGAGGATAATCTCCTCATCTAGCTCTATGTAACTGGTACACTGAAGTCTGATTCTATATTCTAAGATGGCTAGAGAGGAAGATCAGGATAAAACAAATAAGGGGTTAACAAATGTCTTTTGAGAATTATTAAAACATAGAGACAAAGCCCTGCTGAAACAGCAGAGAAAAGAAGGGGGAGAGAGGGTGAGATGGGGGAATAGAGGAAAGGAGAATAATGGGGTGGAGAGGAAGGGAGAAATCTGTCAAGGACTTATCAGCTCTGTAAGCTGTTTTTATGTTTTCTTTTCCTTTTTTTTCCTGTTTCTTCAGCCACCTCTTTGTTCCACCTAACAAAGCACACAGGAGCAAATATCATCAGATTTAGATACATTTGGCCAGAATCTTCACATACTGATTTGTGAAACCTTGGGCAATGTCTCACTTTCCTATATCATAGTTGTTTTCTCTAAGATTGTTTACAGGGAGTATTCATGAGGTATTCCTATTAGCACTTCAAATATACATGGAGTTAGTTTTCCTTAAAATCTCATGAGGTAGGTATTTATTCCCCTCACCCCAGTCAGGTAGCTTTCCAAGGTTAGTTCAACTAGGGTTTGGTGAAACCATGAACCTAAGTTTCATCTCCAGAGTCTGTTTTCCTGCTCAACTTGCGTGCTAATATCGAAAGGTAAGAACTAGAACTAGATGCACTAATAGAAGTAACTTTTATTCATTTTTTGAGAGTCTGATTCCTTTTAACCATTGTCATGAATTTGTGGTAGGAAATACAAAGGTGAATATAGCATATCTTCTGCTTACTGCTCAGAAGTTTATGGCTGTTGAGAAAACGACACACCCTTCCCAGGTTCTCAGCCTTGCCCTTGTTTCTCCCGGTTGTTTTTTTTTTTTCCCCCTGAATTCTAAAGCCAAGGGTGAGAGCTGCCTCTGATACCTGGGAAAAGTCTACTGGAGGGCTTCGCTGAGGACAGGTGACGTGTCCTGGCCTTTCTCTGGGCAGTGACCTCATTTATGGCCCTTTCTTCCTGTCTGAGCCTCTTCGGCTTAAAATGGCGGGATTTGTGCTAAGGCTCTCTCCCTATTAGACAGCCATGATGGCTCGCCCTTCCCCCCAGCAGGCTCATCTGGTCGCTGTGGGACTGCTGTCCCCGATCTGAGGTGTCTGAACTCCCTCTGGTGTTTCCAGTTTCCCCATGGCCACCATCCCACCCTACTCCGCGCCCGGGAGTGAGAAGTTGGCTGCCAGGTTCCCCAGCTCTCAGCCGCAGGGGAAGAGGCCATGCTAGCTAGGCCCAGAGCCAGCATCCCGGGCCTAGCAAACCCCGAGGCAGCCAAGGCGGCGCGCGCAGTCGACCCGTCCAGAGCACGCAGGCTCGATCGGATCACGCAGGTCCGCTGTCCCTGCCTCAAGGCCAGGCGCATAGGGAAGACCCTTCCGCCCTGGGACCGTGCGTTTTTTTAAGAGGACGAAACGCACGGTCCCAGGAACGACCCACCGACCATGCGTGCGCCTCCGCGCGCGCCGGTCACGTGGGCTGCCGCACCGCACGGCGGCGGCGGCCCGCGCGCCCCCGCGTCACCGCCCGCGGAGCCGCCCGGGCGCGCGCGTCGACGGGGCGGGCGCATGCGCAGGGGGGCGCGCCGCCTCTGCCCCGCGGCGAGGGTGTCTGTCTTATGGAGAGGCGGCGGCCGGGACTGCTGAGGCGGACGCTGAGGCCGTGGCGATGGCGCCCTTCCCCGATGAAGTGGACGTCTTCACCGCCCCACACTGGCGGATGAAGCAGCTGGTGGGACGCTACTGCGACAAGGTAAAGGAGCGCGGAGCGGAGGGGCGGCGCGGGGGAGCGGGCGGGTTCCGGGCGGCCTGGCCTGCGCGCCTGCCGCAACCCCCGCGTTGGCGCCGCGCGAGCCACCGCCTGCGCCCCCGTCACCCGCGCGCCCCCCGAACCTTGCCACCGGGGTCCCGGAAGCCCGAGCTGGCCGCGGCCTGGGACGAGCGCTCGCGGGACCGACCCGGGGAGGGGTGAGGGGCGCCCCTGGCCGTCCGCGTCGGCCGCCCACGGGCTTCCCGGTCCGTGTCCGCAGGCCGCTTCTGCGGTTCCTCGCTGCCACTGCACCGCTCGCCCGGCCCCTTCGGGCTCTTCAAATCGCTTTGCAAACACTGCATCCTCTTCTGGACCTCTTGACTTGCTTCCTGGCTCCACAGGCAGCGTCTTGCAGCCCCCGGAGCAGCCTTATTTTACCTTTCCTGCTTTGCACTGGTTTGGTTCCGTCCATACCCAAGCCTGGTACACGGAGTGGGGAGACCTGCGCCCTTCCTTTGCTGGTTATTCTCTTTTCCTTCCAGTTTTTATTTTTCCCAGATATTTATCCTTGTAGATTTTGTTCCGAGACAGCTGTTCCGCTGTTGGACTTTTTCCTTGGAAGCATATGAGAGGGGCCCCTTAGGAAAAGTTGCCTTGCTATGGGACTTTTAATTGATGTAGCCAAAGTTGAAGAAGCACTCTTAGGAAGATGAATTGGGAACCTTTTTCTAATGATACTTAAAACTCTGAATTGTCTCTTTATGTTTGGAAGGTCATATATGAGTACATTCTGGGCAGTAGTATGTTTTGTTAAAAAAAAAAACCAACAACAAATAAATGTTAAGTAATTATTACTTAAACATAAAAATAAATTGAATTATCAGAGATGACATGGAATTAGCACCACTGTTAACAGCAAACAAGAGTTGTCTTTCAATCTGGAGAGGTGCTAGGAAGGAAGCCAATGTCTTTACTGGTAGGCCATGGGAAGACCAGCAATTTGAAATTTCAGATCTTAGCATCTTTGCTGCACAGCCCTTTCCCTCCCTCCATTTTGGGAAAAGAAACAAACAAACAAACAAACACCCCAAACCCAGTCCTAAGCAGGTGGACCTTTAAACACGAAGACTGTATAGGCTCATGGTTCGATACTTGGTTGCTTGTTACTTAACCCAAGCTTGTTAAAATCCTGATGGCTGAACCCTAACTCAAATTAGAGTCTCTGAGCATAGAACCCAGATGTCAAGTGCACCTTAGAGCGCGCAGTGAGAGTGGGGTCCAGCCGTGGTGATTGCCAGTTTTCCAGTGGAGGCTTAAGGACTGGCTAAGCTTTGAGCAGAAGAATGTGGCTACTCTACGTATTTTTCATTTAGTGATTGTGTTTTTTGTAATCTCCCTATTTTTTGATTTTTTTTTCCCTTGCACTATCCTTTAATTTCAGGAATTTCTCAAAAAGCAAAAGAGGAATTAACTGAGGACTAATGGAACCCAAGGCTTTTCTTTGGCTAGTTTTGGGGAGAGGTAGTCCAGAGACCCCCTGGTAATATGGGAAACATTTTGTCAATTTGTACATTTCCCTTGGTGCTTTCTATAGCTCTTCTTTTATTCCTTCTATTTTGTTTTGTTTTGGGTTTTTCTTGCAGCACTGTTTCTCCTATGTCTGGATCTCGCTCTGTAGAGCAGGCTAACCTTGAATTCATAGAAATCTGCCTGCCTCTGCCTGGGATTGAAGGTATGAGCTACCATACCAGGCTAGTATTTCTTAAGATGTTTCACATTGTCAAAGGATTATGACCTTCCCAAATAATCAAAGTTTGTAATGTAGTATCCAGTCTCACTTTAAAATATTGAGGAAGTCAGTCATTATTCTTTGGTTTGGTTTGGTTCTGATACTGTTTTTAAGGTAGTGTCTCCCCTAATACAGGATGGCCTTGAGAACTCACCATATTTCAGAGGCTGTCCTTGAACTCCTGATCGTCCTTCTAGATTTGAGAATTACAGGCATTTGACATCACCCTGGGCACAGTCATTTTTGTGTCTCTTTTTTGAGAATATTGAATACATTTTGAAACTGCAGTTGACTTTTTTAAAAGAAAATGAGTCAAATAAGATTCTCAGTAATTAAATGTTCCCTATTGCATAAACTGATTTAATAAGGCATTCTTAATTTGGTATAACTTTAGTCAAAATTGCCACTGATTTATCTCCAACACTGTAAAAAAGTCACTAATTCTTAATTAGTTGAGTATAGTTAATGAGATTATCATTTATATTAATCAAGAGTACTAAAAGTCCAGTTTTCTTAACTATGATCAAAGTAATTTAGTTAAGAAAAAACAACTGCACAGGAATTTTCATCATTTCTTAGAGTTTACATTGGCCAGTATATACTGGGTATATCAGTAGAAGGTTGTCTGGATGTCCTTTGTGAATGAAAGTGGGAAAATGCATGTTTATGATGGCAGAATAGCTTTAAAGGATTGAGAATGGTTTTGACTGGTTTGTCCTCTAGAGGATTGTCCCTGACTTTCATTAGCTGTATAGAACGAGGATCTCTAACAACCTCCAGTAAAACTGCAAAAGACAACTAGCCTTTGGTTAAAGCTAAAAAGTTACAAAGTATAGTATTTCACAGTAGTCAGAATTTTACTTAAGAGTGTCCAGAAACTATAAAGATTTCAACTTTATTCTCAGTACTGAACTTGTATATTTAAAAAATGATTTCTTTAGGAGCATCAAATCAGTTTTTCTATGATTTGAGCAATGCGTTATTTTAAGTGGTTACAGATTCTGTTAACTATTGCTGTATAATAGTTTAACATGTTGCCTGTAGATTTTCTCATATAAAAAGGTCAACCAGACAAAATACAAGCAAGGAGAAGGGAAAGTGGATTCAGAGTCTGAATCTACTAATGTAGTAGTTATTTACAACTGATAAGTTTTCTCTAATGATTTGTCACTGGGTATATCAACCTCACTCCCCATGCCCAGGAGTAGTTGGCCAACGCAAAACAGACTCCGTAGTTTTTCGTTTTGTCTTTTTTTTTTGGTTGTTGTTGTTGTTTTATTTTTTATTTTATTTTTTGAGACAGGGTTTCTCTGTATAGCCCCGGCTGTCCTGTAACTTACTCTGTAGAACAGGCTGGCCTTGAACTCAGAAATCCACCTGCCTCTGCCTCCCAAGTGCTGGGATTAAAGGCATGCACCACCACTGCCCAGCCTTTGTCTTGGTATTTTTGTCTCATTGATTTTGTTAGTTTGTTTTCAGAAAAAAGGTTTCTTTATCTCTCCTGTACAGACAACAGGCCTTTGGAGTAAAACAAGTAAAAGTATTGTTTGCTTCTGTGTTATGCTGGGCATTCATGGGTCTGGATTGATTAGGTAAGAGTTTATGTAAGATAGTGATAGAGATTCAGAACAACCCAAATTAGTTTTAAGACACCCAGCTTAATTTTCTTCATCTGAAGCTGAGATAGCTTTTGATTTGTTTTGTAACACTCTGCCAAGAATCATGTTTTATAAGTCACTGACCTTCCAAATTAGAATATGTGTAGTAAAAATTTGAGCCAAATGGTAGATAATCCTTGCTACATTTTCTTCACAATTTTTAGTATTTCCTCCCATCCTCAAAACTTATTTCCCTTAGTTCTTTTCTGTCTGCCCTCTGGTAGTTTGTTTTTATGGCATCGTGAGGCATGATTGCAGTTCCTCAGGAGTTCACAGTTTCATATGCATTATCATCTGTGCTAATACAGAAATCCAAAAAATGAGTGCAGAGGGAGCAAATGGAAGAAGGTAACTGTCAGGTGCACTCCAAGCCTTGGGAGTAGTCTCTGAATTGATTTCTGAG
>JADRCD010220357.1:0-53573 GCA_019843815.1 Montemys delectorum
TGTGTGTGTGTGTGTGTGTGTGTGTGTGTGTGTGTGTGTACATGTGTGCATGCTTGCTTTGGGCTCCTCTACCAGCCATGATCTTGTCCCCCTTAGAGTCTACCTCTTAGGCCGAGCATTCTTCCCCTCCAAAGACAAACCATCATGGATTGACTCATAACCTCCCCGACTCTCTGTCACTGACATCCACGTCCCTGAGTGCTCATGAGCCCCCAGGCACACATACTCTGCCCATTTGGGAACACAGCCACACCAAGTTTTAGGGGGGAAAGGGGCCTTTTGAGAACTCTAATTCACAGAGGACATTCTAACTGCAAGAAGGAAGCAAAGCCTCATCCCTGGGTGAAGAACAGAGCGATTTGGCCGACAAACTATTCCAAGTTGCCTTGTTCCGATGTCCTTCCCACCCACATTTGGGGACTCACTGTACCGTGCAGCCAAGGAACAAGAGCTCAAAGTCCTCACTCAGATGCCCAAGCAGGAGCTCACCCAAGACCCAGGAACACAACCTTGGGTGAGGGTGGGAGGCAAGCAGAGATTGAGCACGGTGACTTCTCCATCCCATGCTGCCCCAAGAACCCAAAAAGGAGACCAGGCACTGGAGGAGAAAAAGAATTCATTTATTAGTAGGGAGGAAGGGCTGCTGCTATTCTCAGTGGGAGGCATATTTATTTCTTTGCATGAAGGTATTTCTAAACACAGGTAATTATAAGAATCATTACCCCGTGAACCAGCATGGGGAAGCATATGGCAGCTGATGTTTCATAAATAACCCCTTCACGAAAGTTCCTTAAATAACATTTCTCTTGTCTGCCACACCTTGCTACAGACACCAGAACCTCCACATTCTTTCATTTGGAAACGCTGGCAGCAAGCCCTTTCTTCAGGAAAGAAAATGAGCAAACAGAAAGACCCTGGCCTCACCATCTCAAGAGGTGTGTTGTGACTAGATACCTCTCTGCAAGCCACAGCCTCAACCCATCCATGCATGGGTCCTCATACCCTGTTCTGCCTCTGTCCCAGGCCCAGCTGCAGGGCATTGTCCTTGGCTGGATTTGGGGCCTAGTTTGTCCCTGTCTCTGAGCTTTCTTGTGATAAGTGACAGGGACTCTCTGTACTTTCATAAATGACATATGTATGTATATGTGTATATATATATATATATATATATACTTGTTGTTATTGTTGCAGTCCTGGGTATTGAGCCAAAAGCTTCATACAAGCTAGGCAAATTCTCTGCCATGGAGCTATATCTCCAATCCTTTATTTCCTTTGCTGTTTTGTCACCAAGCCTCACTGAGTTAACCATGCTGATGGTGAAACCCTTCTGCAGCTTAGGCAGGTCTTGAGTTGGGATCCTCCAACCTCAGCCTTCAAGTCACCAGACCCACCTTGTTTTATACTGTGGACGATTTAAGCTTACACAAACAGAACAGCAGATGTAATAAATGTACCAGACTGAATCCAAGCTCCAGCAACAGCGACCCAGCCCTACTGCCATGACAGAGACTTTTCCAAGCCACAAGTGGGTAAAGGATGCCATTGAGTACCAATGTGAGCAAAAGGAGACCTCTACACTTCCCCATCATCCTCTCCCCTCCCTGTCCTCCTTCCTTCCCTCCTTCCCTCCTCCTCTCCCCTCCTCTGCTGGCATTCAGACCCTCCCCATCTGCCAGGCCTGATCCTGTTTATGCCTTCCACTTGGTGTTCCAAGGTCTTAAATTCTTAGTGTTTGTGGTTTGTTTTGGTTTTGCATGGGTTTAGAAACAAAACACTATTTGTAACTTGGGACCACCAAGACATTCAGCAAAAATTCTTCATTTCCTTTCTATAGTTGGTTGTCTTTTTTCATGGGGGAAAAAGCCCTTGATCTGCTTTGTACATAAAGCAAGCTAGCTACTGGGGTTTCCCTATCCTGCTCCCCGATGCACCAATGAGCCAGCTCCTCAGAGCACTTCTAGAAGTCTGGCGGGGGAGGGCTTGAGCTTGCCTTTTGCCAATACCTCCATCTCTGCCACCTATTCCATTCAAAAGTGGGTGAGGTGTGCTCCAACAGGGAAGCATGAGACATGCTGCCCACAACTCTCGCTTTTGTACTGTGTGACATCCTGAGGTCATAGACATTGTTCTCATGGATACCATCTACCAGCTCTGCTCCTATTGCACCAGATCCCTCCTTCCCCATGCTTAGCCTTTCATTCCAGGGACTGTGTGAGAGAGCTGAGGGGACACAGGGGACTAGTTCATTCCATTGATGCAGGCACATCATCTCTGAGGCCAAACATTTCTTAGGGACCCATCTTGTCCTATCAGCTGTCACAGTCTCAGATTCACCTTTCTCTGCCAACTGTGGTTGCCCTTTCAGCTGCTGAGGTGTTTATCTGCAAGCCTGGCTTCCTGGCAGCCTGCTCCCTATGGCTCTCTCTCTCTCAAGGTATTCAGATGTCCTCCAGCCCTTGATGCCCTGCATCCTTCCCCGTCACATCATTTGCCTGCTTCTAGAGAGGTGGGCTTCAGCCATTTCTGGGTGGAGAGCTATTTGGGGTTGTTTGTGATGATGGAACATACTCCAGGACCCTCTGGCATAGGCCCTCTGCTGAGAAGCACTTCAACACACACACAGGAATTTCTGACCATACCGAGCACTTTGATCATTAAACTCTACCTTGGTGAGAAATATTTGGGTTGCTAGTTGCAGGTTCCCACTTTCTACCATTATCTTGCATTTTAATGAAAACTATTTTCTTTCCCAACAGCCTGTCCCAGTTACTTCCTTGGATCCTCTGGTTCACTCCTCTTGTGATTGAGCTTGTGTTTATGAGCAAGCATTCAGCCCAGGTTGAATCCTACGAGCCGAAGTGGCTTTGTACTTGCCATCTATCTGCCCTAGATTCCAGCATGACTGGAGATTGAATTCTTGACACTGGTGTTCATTCTACTACCCACGATGCACCCGGAGAGTAGCTACCCTCCTCCTGGGGGGCAGTTGCTCATTTATATGCCATGGCATGGAAAGGACCATGGCTGGAAGAAGCTAGCTGAGGCTGACTTTGCTCTTCAGCCACCTATTCCTAATGTCCCAATGGTAGATCTTTTCAAAGATGTTCCTACAGCCTCAGCTAGATCAGAGGGACACTGCCTTCTGCAGGGAAGACAGCTTATGTGCCTCAACCAGCCGGCATTGTGTATCTTAGGACATCCATGCAGCTTTGACGGGCGCCTACCAGTGGCAGGGCTGAGAGTTGCTGGAGGGGGGGGGGAGAGGCTTGCTGCCAATGTGCTTCCTGCCAGGCTGCTTCCGGTCCTGGTTGTCTTCTTGCAGGTCCCATCAGTGTAGAAGCTAACAGGTAGGGGATGCTGACACGAGTACCTGGCATCCTGGGGCTGATGTGGCATCAAACTGCTACCCAAGAGCCAGCAGCTGATTACATGGTACCTCCTCTGTGGTTGCTAAGAAATAACTCATGCCTGAAAAAGAAGAGTCTACACAGCACCCCCAAGATATTTTTTTAACAAGGTGTGAACAATAGGTCTACTGACATGGAGATTGTCAGGGAAACAAGTTTCCTTCAAGTGTTACATCTGCTCACCATGGTTACAACTTGGCAAAAATCTAACTATTTTGTATCAATAGGATAAAGGTTTTTTTTTAATTACTCCAAGTATGGGTCTTACTCAGATAAATCTATTAACAATGCATAATTGATAAGACTAATGTGAAAAGTCATATTTCCAGAAAGCAGGGTCTAGGGGATCCAAAGGAACTTATTACCACAGAGCCAGCTCTGTGTTCAGAGGCAGAAAGGGACCACAGAACGTACATGCCACCACAGGCCCAGTTCACGATCAAAAGCAGAAGGTCCCCACCTGCCACTGTAGGCCTTGGCTCCAAGTTCAGAGGCAGGAGGTGCCTTAGAACTGAGATGTCAAAGGACCAAGTTCCCAAGGAAGGCAGATGTGAGGCAGCGCTGTTGAAAGCGCTGAAGCCTATGTACCACAGGAAGTCCCACCCCTGGCAGAAGCTCCACACAAGAGCCTAGATTTTGGGTAAAAAGCCCCTTGCTCCAATGAAAACCCCGTTGTCTAATGTAGACTTCAGTGGGGCTCTGAGAAGCTCCGAGCCAGTGATCCAGCTACAGCAGCTATTTAAGGCAGGAACTTTCTAGTGTGTAACCATGAACCAAAATCCCACCCTCAGCCCCCACAAAGAGGAATGTGGACTGAATTAGTCTCGTGCAGGTGATCCTGAGTTCATGAGGGCAACAGCCGTATCAGCACAAGACACCTGCTGGGCCAGATATACCCAGTGTAATAGTGGCATGATTGTAATGAAGTCACCAACCACTTTATGATTAGATTTCAGGACTACTATACAGAGAGAATTCATACCTGGTACTGTCAACTTAGTCAAGTCTGTGCTGAGGGGATCATAGGTTGTAGAGGAAGGAGAATCTACTACTGTTGTTTTGATAAATGGGCATGTTGTAGCCACCAAACTGGTGTTTATGCCTATAGATTATTGCTCTCAGCCTTAGTCACAGAAGCATCTATTTATAGTGGGAAGATCATGTCGAAGGACACAATCTACCCACGGTGGTGTCAAGCCCAGCTTATGAAAGGCACACAGATACAAGGAGTTTGAATGTCATCTCGTATGTTTGTCTTGAGCCAACCAGCAGAACTGGAGGGCGGACAGGCCTGACAGTATCTTCCGCATGTGGGAGGGTAGGCTGAGGGCTGAGTGGAGAGAGGACTTGGTCCAGTAACAAATGGAGAGGAAGGAAGTGAAGATGATTCTCTTCCTCTGCAGAGTGGTGGGGACCTAGGGAGGAAGAAGGACAGAGGAGCCTTGAGATCAGGCCCTGGGGGTCTGAATGTGGGAAGGATAGGAGCTGAGAGAGAGCCCCAGCCAATGCTTGGAACTGAAGAATACGCCCCACAGAAGATAGTGTATCTCGTCCACTTTTAAAGGGAAGAGTATCATGGAGGGTATCACTTTCAAAGGGTGATAATGAGGGTGTGCTTAGTCAGACCTTGTCATTCAGGCCCAAGATGGGACCTGTAAAGGTGTTCCAAGTGACGGTGGGGTGGACAGGGAGGTGACAGGAGGCAGTGAGACAGGCAGCCATGCTAATCTCTTCTGCATATGTATTTGTATGCACAAATCCCATAATAAATTTTTTTTGAAAGTCCATCCTAAGCGTCTACGTTTGTTCTGAAAGAAAATAGTATTGGAGCGAATAGGTTCCTTGACTTGTGTCCATGGCAATCACTCTGGCTCTGTCCTGTCAGCCACTTCCATGGGACGTTGGTGCTCTTAGATTTTATGAAATCATCAAAGCCCACTTCGATACAGATTGTGCCTGCCTGCTTCCTTCTGAGCACAGTACAAGTGTGACAGGACATGGCCACACCTGAGGCCGCAGATGGAAGAGGGGCGGGGGGAGCATTCACAGTGGGCAGACGGAGGTCAACAAAGAGGCAGCAGAGTCAGGGAAAGCCCTGCAGCAGGGCTTCCTGGGAGGAGGGCAGAGAGAGGAGAAGGCCTGGGCCTAGGCAAGAAGGGCTACAAGGAGGAGCAAACACAAGAAGGGGATGCTGAGCAAAAAGAAAACCTGGGTGTGGCCAGGAGCCATTCTCACATTAGCATCCAGGTGACATAGCCCAAGGAAACGACGAAGCATGAGGACACGTGTGGTACCCAAGGGCCCCGAGGGGTGCAGGTGATGCGTACCCTTATTCCAAAGTTCCCTTAACTGCCAGTCTTGCTCCTCCATAGAGAAACTCTAGGCCACTATGGAGTGACACGTGGGCTGTCTCTACATAAAAGAGTTGGACCCACACATTCCCCAGGGATGTGGACTTCCTGGTACATTCATCCCAGCTTTACTCTCAACTCTTCAGTCCCTGCACTGGACATGGAGAGCATGTAATTTGTTCCCTGATGACCCCTCAGGTGACAGAAGATTTATCAAGAGACTAATGAGAAGTCCGCCCAATAGGACCCACATGGCCTGTGAATGAGTGAGACCTAGACACCACATTTTGCAAGTGAGCGCATGTGCACACCCACCCACTCCCCCCACACACACCCTCTCAACATGACCCTTACATAGTACCCACGTAGCTTAGGGACCCTACTCTCCACCATGTGGATGTTTCCCTAGGTTTGGCCCTGCTCATGCCCAGTCTCCAGATGTAGAAGCCCCTTTGTTTTAAGCAAGATTCATGCAATACAACGCTTACTATTTAAGATGTACAATTTAGTGGCATTTGGTAGTCATAGCATTCTAAAACAGAGGAAGCCCCACCCATGAATGCATCCCCTCCCCACCCTAAGCAGCCACTCAGCCACTTTCTATCTCTGTATTGGCTTCTCACACAAACAAAGCCAAGCACTCTCGAACACAGCCTTGAGGACTGGCTTCCCTCACCCATGTCTGAGGCTCACCCACAGGTGGCAGGCACTGATGCTTCGTGTCCTTTATGGCTGACTCACCCCATCATATACATGGTCCACAATGTGTTTGCTCGTGTACCTGCTGGTGACCATTGTGCATCATGCTGCTGGGAACACTCATGGACAAGAATCTGAGCTCTGTTGTTCTATGTCTGCAGTTGTGAATAGAGTCCTGGTCGATTGCTACTGGAATCAGAAATCTCAGGAGAAGCTTACACGATGTTCTACGCTGCTGCCTGGATAGGCAGTAATGCATATCAGCTACACCACAGAGCACACAGCCATGCTTTGGACCTCTGCCCACCCGGAGCCTGACCCTAGCAGTGGAGGAAGGCTCAGGAAAGTGACTGAAGCATGACAGATGGCAGGGGTAGGGACTGGGGTAAAGAAATAAATGGCCGGTAAGGAAGAACACATGGATAATAGTTCCTACTTAAATACCTCAAATCCAACCCCTCTTGTATCTCTGAGGTAGAAGGAAATCTTAATACCTTTCAATATAGAAACACAGGGAATACTAACAAATAGTGTATTATTCTCCAGAGGTTTGCGTTGCTCTATTTGTAACTTGTAGCACTTTGGACTGACGCTCCAGTGACCTCGTTCAACAGACCTCTTTTTTTTTTTTGTTTTTGTTTTTGTTTTTGTTTTTGTTTTTGTTTTTCAAGACAGGGTTTCTCTGTATAGCCCAGGCTGTCCTGGAACTCACTCTGTAGACCATGCTGGCCTCGAACTCAGAAATCCGCCTGCCTCTGCCTCCCAAGTGCTGGGATTAAAGGTGTGCGCCACCACCGCCCATCAACAGACCTCTTTAAACTGGATGATCAGCAGCCCCATGAATCATCCTTCTGCACACACAGGACATAGTCCCAGCCACATGCTCAGAAAGACACTAAGAGCTGAGACTGTGCCATGCAGCCCTGGTTCAGGCTTACCATTGCCCTGTCCTAAAACCTCCAACAAGGCCCTGTGGCCTTCCAAACTAAAGCCAGGGTTCTGAGACATGAATTTCCATAAACTGGTCCCAACTCTTCTAGGAGGCTTTTGACTAGCCTCTCTCCTCCCCAAGTATGCCCAGTGCCCATGATTCCTTCCACAGCTTCCTAGGGTCTACTTGGTCAGCTGCCATACCTCATTTCCGTCCATCCACCCTCCAACCTGCAGTTCCTGGCATCAATGGTAGCTGATGAAAGGGTCACTCCACAACAAGAGAGCACTCTCCAACTGCTGACTGTTCATTGACAGCTTACTGTGCATCTAGCCTTATCCCATGTCACTGCTCTCGCTCGGATAGATTCCTGTTGACTTTGAGTAGACAGGCAGGCTGCCTCTGTCAGCTGGGACCTCAGTTTGCTCTGGGTAGGCTGAAGCCCCTGCAGGGTGCTAACACAGTTACCTACACACAAGGGCATGACAGAGGTCCCAGCTTCCTCAGCCTTTCCCTGCTGCTTGGCTTCCTGGAACCATGTTCAGGTTAGAAGCTGGAGCTGCCCCTTTTGAAATTCCAGGGCTGGATCCTGCCCCTCAGCTTGGCTGGGAGTACAACAGGAAGCTCCAAGGGCATACTTTCCCGGCACAAATGGACTCATTGTCCCAGTGCATAGATGTTCAGGCTCAGACACACGAGCAGACACACAGTACATGTCGCTTCGAACATACAAAAGAACACACAGCCCTGGGAGCATAGAAGGACATGCAGCTTTGGATGCAAGAGCAGACACATGGCCTCAGGCACATGGAGAAGCATGTGCCTCAGATATATGAGCAGACACAGAGCCCCAGGCATGGAGAGGGACTTGTATCTTCCAAAGCATGAGAGAACATCGCCCTGGGCACACAAAGGGACATGTAACTACAGACTCCTAAGAAGATACTGGTCCCAGATGCATAAAGGGACATGAAGCTGTGGACATCCTGCCAGATGCATGGTCTCGGGCATACACACTCTGTCCTTGATTCTTATCATAGAAATTAGTTTCTCTGGAGTCCAAGACATGATATCTAAGAGGACAGGGAAAACTTGAACCCAGAGAACACAGGACGTGTGTCACCTGGGCCCTCATCAAGAGAAGCGGCAAGTCTCAAAAATCATGGCAGGTTCTGCCTGAGCCCCCAGAAAGCCACCAACCACTATGTGTCACAAATGCCCTGAGGAACAAAAGTGGCATCTGGTGGCACAAGGAGCATCAGGTCACAGCCAGAAGGAAGAAGAACAAAAGAAGAGGAAGGCTTCTCAGGAGCAGGCAGAGCAGGCAGCAATGGTTGCTGCTGAAACGGAGGGACAGAAGGCAAGCAGCGGCCCTGTTCTCTCCCGCCTCAACCCCTCACAAGCATCAAGTCATTCACACAGCTGATAAATACTTTTGAGTACCTACTGTGTTCCAGGCCCCAGAAGCCATGGGGTCCTGTGATGAGTGAAAGAGTAGGGCTGCAGGAGCATATGGCCCAGAGTACACAGCAGTCAATGACCAAATGATTTACCTTGTGGGTGAGAGCCACGAGGAAGAGAAGCTACTGTAAGCAGGATCCACCCTGGACCAGGGATCTGGCTCGGGAGTCCCCAAGAGACGTGCCTGCCCTGAAATGTGCAAAAGGAAAAGTTAAAGAGCGGGGGTTAAAACATGGAACATTCCGGGGAGAGGGGCACGTGAAGTGCCGCGTGACCACAGGAAGAATGGTGTGCACTGTGGAATGAAAGAACACCAGAGTGGTCAGTGTGTCCAGGAGCAGGGTGGGCTGTGGTGGAGTTGGGTAGGACACTGTCTGGTCAGGTCGAGAAGGCTCATGGGCCTTTGGAACACGCCATGTGAGAAGGGAGAGGGCTGAAACCCAGGATGGAGATCTAGGCGGAAGAGAAGATGGAGCCACGGCAGCACGCAGATGGCCCATGAGGGAAGAGTGAGGAAGCATCCCATGATGGAGAGACACTCAGAATGTGCCTGGCTGGATCCCAGGGTCTCTACCAGAACCAGACACCAGTGCATGAAAGACTGGGAAGGAACAGCTGTAGGGGCAGAAAAGAGGGAGCAGCTGCCTGGCTCTGCCAAGCCGGGCCGTGCTGCAAGGATGCTGACTGGCCCTTTATGAGTGCTGTCTTCCTGCAGCTGAAAGGAGGGTCCTGCCCTCCTCCAAATCCTTGTCTGTGCTCTCATTGGAGGCGGAATCAGTTTCTGGTGCTTTCCTGGCCAGATCCCCTAGCCTGGTGTAGGGCTCTCCACTCTTAGTCCATACCTAGTGTGCCCAGTGTGGAACTTGGTGCTCATCAATCAGTTCCTAGCCTCAATGGTGGTCCATCCTTCTAGCCACAGTCAACAGGCACCCTGGATCAATCCACAGAGTGGTGGCAAAAGGACTCAGGAACATAGCATGGGGATCAGAGGCTAGCCTGCCTACATCTCAACGCTCCCTAGTGATTGGATCACATTATCTATCGCTAGACCTGCCATGCATGACACCACCCACACCCTTCATCTGAGTACTCTCCTGACTTGAACCCTCTGAGGTCTCCTCCTGCCCCCTCTTCTGTCCCTTCATGCAGACAATTTTAGATGAACAGAAGAGATCCCTGCTCAAAGCAGCTTCCCCCAGAATTCTAATCCCCCTTCGGTTGAGAGAGATTCCCCCTTGTGAAACTGGAAACAGGCTTGCATGCCCAGGGTTACTAGGATACCACATGGCATACCCTCTCATCCCCACTTCCTTCCTCATCATGCCTGGAGAACCTGTCCACAGCCAGGAACTTCGGTGAGCCTCCCTGGTTTTGCCCTCAGTTCTGGGATTTCAGTGCTTAGGACTGGTTTGTGGTACATTCCACACTGTTTTCTTCATCCACCCTCTCCCAGCACAGAGCACTTCCTCAAGACAGCCTTCTCCACAACTAGGAGCAGCGTAGCCTGGGGCACAGAACACATCAAACCACACGTCATCAGACTCAAGCTTTGAGCCTTGGATCTTTCTAAGTTTCTCCTGGACCTAAAGATACTGTGGAACCTTGTGGCTCTTGGGTAGGGAGTTGGCTGCCCTTTGGGAGGCAACGTGAATACCCATAACAATCTCCTATGGGTTCCAATACAGTTCACCCTGTGCTAGGTATCACACACACAATACACACATATACATGACACACGTATATGTATACATACACACAAACACATACTAGGACATACTACACATAACATGCACGCGCACACACACACATATACACACACACATACACATACCAGACACACACCTTCACACTGTCTGTCCTTCCGACATCCTCAGATATGCCCTGGATAATCACAGGCTGCATTGCGGGTGTCTGGATGCCTTCGGAAGGTCCAACAGTGACTGCCGTGCTGCGTTCATGAGCTTGGGACATGGCATAATCAGGGCTAATGACACAGCACTCACCGTGCGATTGCCTTGTCGCTATGCTGTAATCAGCGTGTAATTAAGTGGTCACCAGTCACCACGTAAACACGGCTTATACTAGACACATCTGTAGCTTAAATAGCCCCACAAAATCACTTTAATTTCAATGTTGAATGGAAAACAGTCAGTTGGCATGTGTGGAGAACACAGGGTTGGAGATGTGAGGCCCCTCAGGAAGGAGGAGGAAGGCACCGTCTTTGGTCTCTGTGGCGAAGCAGGAACAGGCCAGGGTCTCCCTGCAAGGGAAGCTGAGCACTACACAGAGGAGCACTCTACAGACTGTTGCGCAGCCACCAAGTCCTTGGGGACTTCACTGTGACAATCTGGTGGACCATCGGGACCAAAGTCTTAAGCAGAAAGCATTCCAGGCCTCTCAACAAGGATCCCCAGGAAGCCTTGCCTTTCCCAGTGTGAAGGTGGCTCAGAGACTCAGAACTTGTACCCTGACAGAGCCCTAGCCTTCAGAATGGCCAGGCAACATTTTTCTTGTGCCCCAAAATCCTGCAAGGAGGGTGGCTCAAAATGTGATCTCTGCCTGCAGCAGCCTCCTGTGCCTGACTCGGAACACCCATACACCTGCGTCTGCTCGGGCATACTCGCACGTGTGTGCACACACACATTTGCAGACCATGTGCAAGACTGACTTTTAACACCTACACATCATATATATACATCACACATTTACCATCACACCATGAGACACACATATCATTTACATAACACTCCTTCATTCTACATGCAAACATATGTGTATATATACCATACCCCCCTCAATACACACTATAGGCACACATCCAATCTACACACACACTGACACCATATATCCTGCAGATGTCACACACTTACATTACAGACATATATACACATACACACACACACACACACACACACACACACATACACACTAGTCTTTGCATAGCAATCTGAGTGAACATTTCAGCACATAAATCAGATCATGCCTCTCCACACACCTCCATCACACCTAGAGGAAATTTCCCAGTTCTCCCCATGACTCAGAAATGCCACATCCCATGCTCTGGCTCCCCTCCTCACCGTGCTCTTGATCTTCCGGTCTCCATCCTCTTTTAGCACAGCAGCGGTCCCAGCAGACCAGCTTCTGGTTGTGACCCCAGCCATACCATACATTTTTGGAAGCTTGTTCCTACAGATACACCCAGCTCTATCCCCATCCCACAACTCACTGAAGACACGTCCTGCTGCCCCAACTGCCTGCACCAAGTTATACTACACCTGGGGTTAGCCAGCCACTTACTGAGAGACAGCAGAGAGAGAACAAGGGTGCTGGACCCTGCTGCAGCCTGAGGAAGGGACCTGCCTGGGGAGGGAGCATGTCTGAGGAGGAAACATGCCTGGGGAAAGAAGCCTACCTGGAAAGAGTGTGTACCTGAGGCCTGCGGAGTCCAGGGGGGCGGGGGAGGCTGTCTGAGGAGAGGAACTACCTGTAGATGGAGCACACCTGAGTGAAGCCTAGAGTCTCTTACTCCTGCCCACCAGTATCTGGAGGCAAACTGAGGGGGCAGCTGAACTGGGAGCTACAGAGAATGTCTCTAGAGTGAGAGGGACCCAGAGGTGGGGGCATGATACAGTCAGGAAGTGCATAGGCCATGCTGGCCAGCCACTGTGTGGAAATGAAAGCTGTGCCCAGCTGTACACTTCCCACCACTCGCCCAGCACCAGCCTCCACCTTAATTAGTTCTGGCTCCTCGATTAGGAAGGCTGGGACTGCGTGAGGCCAATGAACCACCAGGTGGGCAGAAAGGACCTTGGCATAATGCAACCAAATGGAAATTGGCCGTATCAATTAATTACAAGGGCATGGAGCCCTCCAACTTGTCTCCCTGCATGGGTTTCACGGAAGTTTGCAGACAGGCACAAGAAATTAAAGTCTTGCTCCTAATTAGCAAGGAGAAACCAGAAGTGACTGCCTTCCTGCCCTGCCTTCAGAAACCCTGAGGCCTCACGAAATTCCTGGCTGGTCTAGAGTGGAATGGAGTAGCCCAGGGTCTGCAGGTAGGCCAGCCATGAGCCCTGGGCACACCCTGCCTGTGTCCTGCTAGGATAGCTAGCTGTGCCCCAGGTCCTGGGACTCTGCGTGTCACACAGAGGGCTGAGGAAAGGGTCTATTTAGCCACCTCGTTGGCCGCCGTTCAGATTGGTTGTCATAAGAAAGCCTGGTTTGCCTTCAGTCATGTTGTATACCGGACAGTACGCATCGGTGACTAGCTTCACAGGAAGAACTCTATAATAGCCTGCGGGAACAGAGAAGAGATACCCTGCTCTGTAGCTGGCAGCTGGCATACTGCCAGGCACCCACAACCTCCCACCTGAGCCCGATGCCAATAGTAAGGACAGCACACCTTATGATTAACAAAGGATCTATTATTGTCAGAGAGGCCAGGGGGTGGGGGGAGTAGGGCAAGGTGCATTTCAGGACTGGAGTGAAATAAATGCACGAGAGAGCAGGACTCCATGGGGGAAGGGAGCACTGTCGGGGGAGCACTGCAGAGAGAGCACTAGCTCTGATCCTTCTCATTGCCTGAATCCCATGTACCCTATCCAGACACCTCCCAGGTGCCTCATCTCTCCCTTTTCCCCAATGTGGTGTCTACCATAGGACTCTCCTGTCAAATAGAGGTGGCACCAGTCCCCTCAAACCTCAGCTAGGACCTCCGAACAAGTCCACTCCACCCCCATCTGTCCTCTGAGGTCACGGGATAGCCCTGAGTTGAGGTCTCCAGCCCCACAAACATGGTGCTTCTCCGGCTTCCTTCCTGCTAAGGGGTGTTGTCTTTATGTCCCCTCCCAAGCTCCAGGTCATCCTTCCTCTATTCTCGGCCCTCCCCCCGCCCCCACTGCCAGACCAGCCCTCCTCCTGCCCACATAGGATGTGTGCCAAGTGCAAACATCTCAATTACCTTGTTGCCCTCCCTCCTGGCTCTAGCTCACCTTCCACATGCCACAGACAGCACCACAGTGTGGCTCTGGTAGCCTCTAAGGAGACAGATAAAAGTGAGGCTTGGAAGTAGACAACTTTGTCATCAAGGCCTTTGTCATCAAGGCCCAAGAGGAACTTGCCTCTGCCACCCTCATCTAGGGGTCTGGGACAAGATCATCACATTCAGGTTTGAGACCTCGACTCGTCATGAGATATGAAAGAGCCCTCCACGACACCTCTCCTTGAACTGCCGTCCTCTCCTCCTCTCCTGAGTTACATGAAGTGAGGACCCTGAAGATGACCCACTTCCATGTCCCCACCCAGACAGGGCATAATCTTCAACTCACATGTGGCTCTGACTGCTCTGACTGACCAAGGGAGCCATGTTGGAGCCCATGTCAAGCAGGATTCTAGGGGGTCCACAGGGCTGCTTGGACAAGAAATGGTTTCTGTTGGAGCTCAGTCTCCAAGGCTGCTGCCCCTGGGAGTCTAGATCCCCTTGGTAGTCTTATCCTTCACAGGCAGCAAGCACTGCCCAGGTACTGAGCCTTACAAAGGGACCACTCTGTTCTTAGTACCAGAGAAGTACCTGCAGCCTGGACCAGGTCAACCCCTTCAGATGCAAATCCCTGGATGCCTGACTCTCTTCTATGCCAAACAGTTGTTCAGATGTGCACCCACCCAGAGGGCTTGTACTTTTGCAATCTGTCCCTTGGACCTCCTGTTCCCACTGATGTAGCCTCCTGTTGAAAATGGCTGCCCTAGGTCCCAAGTCAGCAGCCACGAGCAGCAGCTATAAGCACCAGCTCAACACTAAAGAGCCCTTTAGAAAGATGACCTATTTTTAGTCGAATCTTCTGCCAGTTGCTAAATATCTGTTTAAATACATGAATTAACACATCTGTCAACAGTACTTAGAGTGGGGATAAAACACACCCTCACGGCGGAAGGTAATTTAAAACAAAACACGCAGCATAATGAGCAGCTTGGAGCCTGAGGCCCGGGAGCAGCCCTCCATGCTGCGCTCTTGTTCTCTGCGCCTGGGGGGCCGTGCCCATGGCAACCTGGCACGGTTGTTCAAGGGGCACTGCAGGCAGCAGTTGGTGGGATTCATGGACCCCCACAACCACCCCCAAGACAGGACAAAGGGAGTCTGAGGAAGAACAGAGAGAAGGACTGCGGGGGACAGGTCCCTGGAGTGACTGAATGGGAAGCATCAAGAGCCACGGCCCCCACAGTGGCAGCGTCTCTGTGTCACCGAGCCCCGTGGGTTGTAGCTGAATGAAGACAGCTCATGTGTTAAGTTGGCTGTCAGGAGTGTTAATTACACCCCACAGCGAGACTCAGACGTGGAAGGAACACTGGGGACATCCTCAAGACTGCGTCTCTGAGGAGCTGGAGAAAGCCTGCCGAGGGACAGACACACACAGCCTTGGCTGTCCTCCCTGCCTGTGGCTGCCCAGTGTCCTGAGCTGCCACCCAGCAATGGTGGCATGGCCAGCTATGGCCATGACAGCCCACAGTCAGAGCAGCCTGTATCCTGGCTGGTGGAAGCCCAGGCTCTTCTAGAACGTTCCATCCTGTTGCCTGTGTGAGTGCCCACTGAGTGTGGACACGGTGTTGCGGGCAGCAGACCAGGGTTCTTGGTCCAGCTTGCCTCTTCTTTGTTGCATGACAGGCAGAGAGGCATTCACCTCATCGTGCCTCGGTTTCTTCTTGGGTCCCGTGAGTGTGATAAAGTGGCCTCATCCACTGTTGAGTGGACCAGAGAAGCACATGGAGGAAAGCAAAGACTAGCATGGGCCAGGGATAGTGGTCTTCCGTGGTAAGGTTATGAGGAAGCCTAACTAACTAGCTCACCTCTCTTCGGCATCAGTTTTCCCCCATGGGTGAGGAAGCTGGAAGGTAGAATGGGAAGAGATAAGGGAGACAGTACCTTTGAAAGATGGAGAGGTCCAAGAAAAACATAGGGATCCTGTTGAGAAAAAGAAAAACCGATCTGTAGAACTAGAGTTTCCCTTTCTGTGCACAGTGGACATGGGAATGGGTTCTGGAGTTATCTAGGCTGGACCAAGACAGATAGCTCAGCAGAGTGACCTTGACACATTCCATCTGGATGCCCCTGTTGTCTACGTCCATCTACAAGTCCCTAGAGGCAAGGCATTCCCCCTAAAGCCTTTCCCAGGCCTTGGAACCCAGGGTGTCTCCCATCCTTCCCAAGGACTTTCCAAGATAGTCCCAGCCCCCGGATCCCTTAAAGCCTCTTCTAAACAAAAGACAATGTGGCTCCTCTTGCTGTTGAATATCCCTCCCTTTCTTCCAGTCTTACTCTGGAGGTAACCAGCCAGAGGGGGGTGACAAGCCAGTGGGAAGGGTTTGTCATAGTAGACCATTCCAGAAGGGAGGGGTTTGTTCTGGGACACAACCTGAAGATCCACTGAAGATTCCAGGCAGGGAGGACAGTATCAGCTGGTACCTCTGTGTTTGTTCCTTTATCTCCAATAAGAACATTGAGAAAGCTTCTCAGGTCTTCAATGAATGACAGCAGGTGAGAAAGTATAGACAGTTGCTAAAACAAAAGGTGGGAGGCAGTTCTCTTGAGACACTCCAGACGGCAGAGGAGTTGTCAATCTGCCTCCAAGGAACTGCTGACTGATGAGCCCCACCAAGCTGCCCTCTCTCCTAAGAATCTTCAATGTGGACCATCCTAAGGGTTCCTCCCAAGGGAGAGAGACAGCATCTGTGGGCTGTGAGAAGTCCAGAGTGGAATTTTGGCCATCCTTCTGCAGTATGCCTGACTCTTGGGGAGCAGTCTTGAGGAAGAAAACCAGAGATAATTATTGTTTGGGAGCCACTTTGCCTGTTGTGAATAAGAAACCCTTGGTATAAGTAACTGAACCATGACATGCATTCAAGTGATGAGCAGCTATGGGAGAAAATGTGATATGCTAGTTTTGTGTCAATGCAACACAAACTAGTTTTAGAAGAGAGAACCTCAATGGAGAATAATGGCCCCAGACAGATTAACCTATGGGTGCATTTTCTTGGTTAGTGATTGATATGGTAGGGCACCGCTCACTGTAAGCAGTGCTACCCTTGGGCTGGTGGTCCTGGTTGCTATAAGAAATCAGACGAAGGGAATCATGAAGAACAAGCCAGTAAGCAGCACTCTTCCATGGCCTATACATTAGTTACTGACTCTAGGTTCCTGCCTTGAGATCTTGACCCAACTTCCCTAGATAATGGACTATGAGATGAATCCCCTTCCTCCAGAACTTGCTTTTGGCCATAATGTTCTATCACAGTGGTAGAGAGAAGTTGGTACCAGGAGTAGGGTATTTATGTAGCAGACCAGACCATGCATTTTTGGAGGAAGGTAGAAAGACTTTGGAAGTCTGAGCTAGAAAAGTCATCAAGGGCTCAGAGTTTAATGAATTGTGGGAGCTTAGAAGATAATACTCTTAGCAGTGCAGATCATAGAAGCCTGAAAAGGTTCTGGAACCTGCTGATCTCTATACCATAATGAAAGCTTGGAAATACTGATTCTGCTATCAGCAAAGGAATCAGCAGTGGTGGCAATGATGGGGAAGACCAACTCTGCTGCAAGAGAGATGAGCAAGCATGCACAAGGTAAGACGATCTTCCTTCTAAAAGATCATTTTAAACTTGGGCTGCTACCTGAAGGTGCCGCCCACAATCAGAGTGGGCCTTCCCACATCAATCAACACAATCAGGACAGTTCTTCGGGTTGAGACTTCCTACTCAAGTGATTCTAATTGGTGGCAAGTTGACATTAAAACCAACCGTAACTTGTGAACTTCCTGTTGACCCGGAAGCCTAGATGCCCTACATGGTCATTGGCTCTGTTTGCAGAAGTCAAAAGCAGCTAGTAAATTCTGAGGGTATATCCATTCAGTACTCACCAGATCCTTCCCAAGCTCGAAGGATGATAATCTTTGGTTTATTGTCTGCAACTACTGGGACAGGGTGACACACAAGGCCAGCAAGGACAGTGGCAAGGTATACCTTTTTAAAAAATAACCTAGTGTTAAGTCTGAAGATGAGGCCTAATTTCTCAAATTACAGAGATGTCAATAATTGATGGCACTTGATCAGAATAACTTTTAATATAAATCTCTTTCAGAAGCCAAAGATAATAAAATTCCTGAAGAAGATCACATGTAAATGTGTTGTCTCAAATATGTGACATAATAGGACTGTTTTTAAAGTAAAACACTTATGACCCTGTGGGGTAACAAGACTGAAGTGTCCCATCACAGACAAAGTGGGTCACAGGACAGCACACAACACTGACAGGTGCCATAGTTGTGGCACCCAATACAAACACACATTCATTGCTTTCAAGTCAAGGGTCATGGCTGTCTGAGCGCTATGGTCCTCTGCTGAAACACCAAGGGGCCTTCTCAGTTGCTCTTACACCTTCCATACCTTCGGCTAAATATCCTTAACCGGAGAAAGCTCCCATTCTGTGGCTAGCTCTGGATTTGTAGAAATCATTGTATCCATTTGCTCAGGCCACTACAGGAAAATGTCATGAAACATTTCAGCCTGAAACACAGGAGTGTATCTCCTTAGATCCTGTGAGGTGGAAGTCCAAGATCAGAACGTGGGCAGGGGGATTCCTCCTAAAACCTGCATCTTGGCTTATAGGCCGCTGTGTTCCCATGGTCTTCCCTCTGCAGATGCCTGAGGGATGTGGCTAGTTTCTCTTTTGTGTTGATGTAGGCTCTGCTTAAAGAGCTCAGTTCATCTCAGTTACTTCATCAAAGGCCTCATCCCCAAACACAGTAATGCTCTGAAGCACTGGGGTTGGAACTTCAGTGTAGCTTTGGAGGAGACACAGTTAAGCCAATATCATTTGTCAAAGAGGGTGGTGTTCAGGACTAGCATGTGTGGAGGTGACTGAATGTGCCACAGTTTCTCATTCCAGATGGTTCTCTGTTGTCATGGTGACTGACTGAGCACTAACTGGCCAGCTTCTTCTAGTGACCAATAAAGGAGATGCCTTGACAGCTCTTCTTCCTTTACTTCCAATGATTCTATTCAGCAATGGCTGAATATTAGCTTCTGAGTGGCTAAATGTAAGTGGGATTGGTTGAGCTAACCCAGCCAATCCCATGCTTTTCATGTATTTATACCTATTTTGATACTTTGGAGGTACTCCCATAAAAAATAGTCAAATGCATAACAATACAGCTTGTCATGATCGAAGTAGACATAAACAACAAATAATAATAAACAGACTCAAGCCTCCAACTATGATTTGGGTTACAGATTTTAAGACAAATTCATGTACTGTGTTTAATAAAAAAAAATAGCACATGAGCTTCAAAATATCTGGAGTGGATAGTAAACTGTAACTTTTGACTTAACAAATGTTAAAGATGCAGACTGAACTTCTAGATTTAACAATATAGTAACCAGAACAGTATGACTTTCATGTATATGTACAATTATTGGGTGTCAACAGAAGTAAAATACACATATGTTTAAAACTTAAAAAATTCTAATTACAGAAGGAATGGCTGGACTGGAGAAATGACTCAACAGGGAAGAGCACGTATTATTCCTTCAGAGGACCCGTGCTCAGCTCTCAGCACCCACACTAGGGTCACAACCTCTAATAACTCTATACCCAGTGGACCATCACACACACACACACACACACACACACACACACACACACACACGGCATAAACACACATACAAACACACACACAGTAGATGATAGATAGATAGATAGATAGATAGATAGATAGATAGATAGATAGATATTCCCCATTACCCCTCTCAGAAAATAAAAACATTAAACTACAGGGCGATTATTAGTATAGTTAAGGAAAGAATTAGTGAATTGGAAAAAGACTTGAAAGGAAATATCCAGACTATACCTAGGAAACCAGGAAAATACAATATAATAAAGGGTCTAGTATATAAACAATGATGAAAAACGTCCAGCATATTTACTGATAAATTGGTGGCATATTTGCATTCTAGGTCTAAAGCAGGAAGATGACTACCTCACTCTCACTGATTTGTACTGGAAGTTCTCAGCAGCACAGTGAAACCAGAGAAGGACACAAATGGCATAAGAATTAGAAAGAATAGAACAAATGCTTCAATATCCATGAGTAATGTCTAATGAATTTAGCACAGAAGGCACTAAGTCAGTGTGCAGAAATCAATTATATATATGCATACATGTGAAATACTAGTGCTTAAAAATGATATCCTTAAAATATGATTTTTGAAAACAACCCAATAATAAATCTAGCAAAATGTACAATCTCTTTGTGGAAAATTAACAAAGGAGTATGAAGGAGTCCTAAGTCAGTAAGGAGGTGCCATGTTCATGGACTTGAAGGGTCATATAGTGAGTATATCAGTCCTTCCTAAGATAGTTATAGATTCAAATGCAATGAAAGTTACAAAATCTCTTCTGCAAATTGGCACTGTTTTTGTTTGTTTGTTTGTTTGTTTGTTTTTACCTTATTTAAAATCATAAAGGTCCATGTCCAGGTATGATGGCACACGCCTTCAACTCCAGTACTTGGGAGGCAAAGCTAAGTGGATTTCTATGAGTTCAAGGCCAGCCTGGTCTATGGAGTAAGTTCCAAGACATCCAGAGCTGCACAATAGAGAGACCCTATCTTAAGATAAAATTAAATAAAGAAATGAAATAATGGTCCAGGAAGAATCAAAACAGTCTTAAGAAAAAAGAATGGCAGGCTTCGAAGTTGTCAACACCACTGCTGGAGAACTGGGATAGAAAAAAAAAAAAAAAAAAAAAAAAGCATGAGACCAGACGGAGTGCTGCATGCTAGCTGACCACTATCAGCTATCTAAAGCACACTAAAATTCGAAGAGTAAGCTCGGCTGTGCTTAGTTGTTATCATTCAGGAAAATGTGGAGTTATGCCCCAACCTCAGAGCACATCCAAAGACAACTAATGGCAGTTCAATGATAGATAAGGCTGCCCAGTTTGCTCGGGGTTGAAGAAGGGTCCCTGAGACTACAATTTTTTAATTTTCATGTGTGTATTTATTTATTTCGTGGGTGCACAGATCAACTGGAAGGTGTCAGTTCTTTCCATCTACTGTGTGGGGTCTGGGTATTGAAAAGAAATTGTCTTGCTTGCTGGTAAGTGCCTTTACCCATGAGTCTTCTCACTGCACCCCTCCCCAGTGACCTTTCGTTTCAATTCTTACAACCGCAGGGTCTTGTGCAAATGAGGATGAACTGATTGCCCTACACGGGTCTCCTTAAAAAGGCAAATCAACAAAGGGTTTGGATATAAAATGTAACTCTGTTTTCCCAAGTGCTGGACAGAAAAAGATCTTTAACCCGAGGCAAAGAACAAAAAAAAAAAAAAAAGAAAGAAAGAAAGAAAGAAAGAAAGAAAGAAAGAAAGAAAGAAAGAAAAAGGAGATACAGATATTTACATAAATGTAAGGGAAATCAATCAAAATTAGGAATCTGTAGTCACAGAAAACATATCTGTCAGGGTCAGTGGGAGCCACCACCTCAAGCTTCTTCACAGCATACCCTTCAGAAATCTCTACAGATGCTGGTACGGCAGGCGACGGCCGAATGGGTAAACATAGGCAGGAGACTACAGTAAGCACTTCATTGAAAAGACACAAAACTCTAATAAATCTGAAGAAAAGCAGGAACCCCACTAGGAACAGAATTGAAGCTAGGTGGCAGTGGGGAGCACACACCTGTAACCCACCACGGAGGAAGCTGAGGCAGGAGGATTGCTACAACTTCGAAGCTAGCCTGGGCTACGTAGTCAGTTGCAGACCAGCCTGAGGTACAGAGTGAGACCTGGTCTCCATAAGAAGAGGGAAGTGGAGTGCACAGATGGCTAAGCAGTTAAGCAGGCTCTCTGGGTTCTTAGGACCTCAATTTGGGAGCCCAGCATCCTTAACGGGCAACTCACTAATGGCGTGATCCAGTGACGCCCCTTTGGCGTCAGAGTGAGCCTATACAGACACACACACCCATGCCACAAATAAAATAAATCTAAAACCTAAAAGAAGGGAGGGAAGAAGGGGAGGGGTGACAGGTAAGTTGTGACTTATACACTGGTAACGGAAGAGAGGAAATGACATAGACTCACAAACATCATTTTGGACAAAAAAAGCTACAGAGTGCAGAAGAGTGTCTGCCCTAAGACTCTGCTGAGCTGAAGTTCAGATCGCTCACCTGCCACACTGAGACACAGGCCTCTGTAAGACCTGGTGCCATCTCCTATAGCAGAACAGGAAGCTTGCAGCACGTTCAGAGCTAGCATCTGAAACCAGTGCCGGGACCTAAAACAGCCATGACCTTGGACTTCTTTGGACATCTTCGCACGATGTGTGCGTGGTTTCCTCTCACTTCTCTTTCTGCACCCTCAGTCTTGGGCTGTTCATAACCCTGCGAAACTCTAGGCATTGGGTAACTGTTAAGAGTGTAGGAAAGGCTCAGCATACACGAGGCCCTACACCGAATTCCAAGCACTAAAAACTGCGCGTGGTGGTTCACCCCTGTGATCTCAGTGCTTGAGAGTATAGGCAAGACGATCAGAAGCTCAAGATCATCCCCGGCTATGCTATGACATTGAGGCCAGCCTGGGCTACATGAAACTATGCCTCGAAATGAAAAAAATAAAAACAAAGCTTCCCAGTAAACATCGCTTTTTTCACGATTTTTCAGAGAGAGAAAAATAATCCTGGTGCCTGGGACAGCGATGTGACCAGCACTAGGGGAACTCCATTATCTCCCACTGTCCTGTGACTGCACCAGTCTGTGTTACAAATGAGTCCTTGTAGCTCTTGGGAGCAGATCTCCAGCTTGAAACCACACTTTCCTCTATTTAGTCTCTAATAGGGAAGTCCCACATCTCTGCACATTCTTCAAAAAAAAAAAAAATGAAAAAAAAAAGACTTCTGTTGCCAAGAAGTTTTCGAAAGTTACTATTTTTGTAGGACCTATTAAAATGCAGCGCGCTCATTCCCCTGCGCTGACTCGGCAGGAGTTAGGCGCACAGGCCCTATTTCCAGAGCCCAGTTGCCATCTGGGCCATGCACAGATGTTCTGGCAGGACAAGACCCCTCCAACACAAGTTTTTGTTCATTGTATTAAACAAAAGCAGCCCTGTTAATTTCAGCTTCATTCAGCACCAAGTTTGAAGGGGGAGGGGGGGAAGCGGGAGAGAATCAATATTTGCTAAGAGGAAAAGAACAAAATCAGTCAGGGGGGAAAACAATTATTTGCTGGCTTTTCATAGAATGTTACAAATAATGATGGCTCAAACTCAAGAAAATAGTTCAAAGAATTGCCCGACACCAGCCTTTTAATCTATGGTTCCGTTTACCCTCTGGTTCATTCTCTCTGAGAGAGACTTGAATCCGTGAAAAATGTTTGTGGGAATACAAACTAATTGGTCCTCTGTGCTGCATGTTCTCAGCTGGGTGAGATCCCATAAGTAACCCAGCTCACAAGGGCAGAAGATGTTTGCCGTAGGACAATAGGCCAAGCGTAGGAACTTCTCTGGGAAGTGAGAGCGTTTCACAACCTGTTAGGCACTCTGGAAAATGTACAAAGCTCGTACAGGCATCTACAAGGTCGGGCCAGGGTAGCCCCTGGACTCTCACCACTCAGAGAGCTGGGAAAGTATGTGCGGTCATGGAAGATAAAACACTGGCTTAGCAGACCTGACTCCTTAGGCACAAGGGGTCACTCGGCACAAGCTATTATCTCCTGGAACAAAGAGCTGGCAAGCCCAGACATGAGTCACTTTATTAACCAAGGGATTAGGACTGAGTCTCACAAGGCCAGAGGCCAGCCTGTCACAAAACACCAATACTCTTCCAGGAAATGAGGGGTTCTCCAGAAAGGAAAACATGAGGCTCCTGGCCCAGAAATCGGGGTCTGAAGTGTGTCTCCTAGCTATTACAGCACAAGGGAGCCCATAGCAGGAGGGGTCTCAGGCTGCTTCTTACATAGACATCACGGATTTCTCTGGCTTTTTAGAATTTCCTCTGTTCGCAGCCAGAAGCTGTCAGCCGTGACTCCTGTTGGGTAGTGCAGAAGGCCAAAGCGGTGCCATCCAACCCAGCCTGAGCAGAATTGGGTTGAGGTGTCAGCCTTGCCAGGAGGCCTCGCCTTTCTCCTCATCCTTTGTCTCCTGTCTACCTAGGTCACCACCTGGGGCTTGGCTCCGCTCCCTTCCTGACCAGGTGGTCCGTCTACCCGACTTGAGATGGACGGTCGCTCTCCATGTGCTACTTTTACAGCATTCAATGTACGAAGAGAAAGCCCAGAGATGCAGTCACCAGGAGGGGACCAGGTCTTCCAGCTCTGAAGTTCAAGGACTGGATCTTCCTGAGTAGAAGCCCACTCAAGGGTGAGCAGTGTGGACAGGACACTGGCTACTCTTCCTGCCTCTGAGAGTCAGGGATGAGGGACCAGCAGGAGTCCTAAGGAAGCACGCAGGGTGGGAGCTGTGGGATCGATCCAGCTCAGGGAGCTCCAATCTCTATGCTGGTCAGAGGAAACCAGACCACGCCATACATCAACCCCCCCCCCCCCCCCACACACACACACACCTCTGGCTGGAAAGCAGATGTCAGAGCCTTGTCCCGAACAAGAGATGGAGTCTTACAGAGCCACATGCCCATAGAATCAGTAAAAAGAAGCAAAGAGATACCAATGCTGGGGGCGAGGGGGAGCTCAGCCCAGAGCCAGGGCCCCAACCCAGGTTAAGATAGACTCTCTCTTTGGAAAGAGAAGCCTGCTTTGGCTACAGTTTTAGGCAAAAGGGTTTCTACAGTTCTTCTGTGCTAAGACTCTGACTTTATCTGCTGGGCAGGCACCAGAGGGGATGTCTTCCTCCCATTCCCATTCAGCACCAAACCAGGACGTGTGGCTGACAGACATGAAGTAACAGACATAAGGGCTCGGCAGACTTGACCACAGAAACTCGTACTCGGGGTCAGCTGTTTCTCTAGTGGTGTCCCAGACTCAACCTGGGCTCCCTAAAGCTGGACAGCATCCTCTCATTTCTTCCAAGCATCAGCCACAGTGCAAATGTTTACATCGAAGAAAGGCCAGGTGCTCCAGTCCAGCCAGGTGATGCTAACCATTTACCAGCACCTCTAGGACCCAGATCACAGTTCCCAGATCCCTGCAGATTTAGAGCCTCACTATTTCCCAGCATGCTCACTGCTGGGTGCTCTCTTCAGGGCCACACTAACCCTAAAGCCTTATTGGACCTCAGGCAGGTAGCTGGGCCTCTCTCCAGCTCAACCATAGCCAGCAGCCACCTGCCAGATCATCTCACCCACAGAAGGGAAGAGACATCCCTTAGGTAGCTCCTGTGTACCAGGAACTGAGATGGGCCCTGCAGGCACCCTGGCTGTGGTGGTTTGAGTCAGAATGCTATCTGAATAATAGGGTAATAGACTTGAATTCTTGGTCACCGGCATTCAAATGGAGGAACATGATTTGAAAGTTCTGGGAGGCGTGGCCTTGTTGGAGGAAGTGCATCACAGGGGGGTGGGCTCTGAGGTTTTAAAAACCCATTACAAGCCCAGAGTCTCTCTCTTCCTGCTGCCTGTGGATCTGGATGGACAAGGGTGTAGAATTCCCAGTGAAATCTCCAGAGCCATGTCTGCCTCGGCCACTGAACTGCCAAGCCAGTGAGCACAGCTAGGCAGGGCCGAAGAGGGGACAGCAGCTTTGCTTTGTCCCCTCGAGCCAGCCTTTATCACATACGTGTACACAGGTAGCACAGGAAACCCTGGACAAGGACAAGGCTCATCTGTGACCCCCCACGATCCTTGTACTCTGCCCCTACAGTAGGGCAGTAGGTCTATGCGAACATCCCAGACAATGCTATGTGCTCCGAGAAAGAACCAAGTGTGCTGCCATGCTCCCCACTATAATGACAACGGACCAAACCTCTGAAACCATAAGCCAGCTCCAAATACATGTTTTCCATGATAAGAGTCACAGAGGTCCTAGTCTCTCCACACAGCAACAGGACACTGACTAAGACACTGGCCCAGCACAGGCTGCAATGAGGACCCTGAGTTCTAAAGATGCTCAACCACTAGCCAAAAAGGGAAAATCCCAAGATCCTAAGTGGTGGTCAGGGAGCAGCTCTCCTGGGAGAGGCTTGGGGAGACCCCCTGGCTAGTTTTCATTCAGGCTTTCAGATTATCAGGCCATTCCGGAGGGTTATACACCCTCTGGACGAGCGAGAGGAGGAGGTGTACCTGGGGAGGACGCCACCCTTGGGAAGAGGATGTCTGTGGACACCCTCTGGGAGAGGAGCATGCCTGAGTTGGGGAGCCTCTAGGGAGGGGCATACCTAAGTAAGGGAACCTGCCTGGAGATGAACGTGCCTAAGGAGGGTTTTGATAGCTCAGTTTGAGTCTTCAGAGCCTAATTCCTCTCTGGGCTGACTCCTTTGGTGTCAGCTGATTTCTGTTCCAATCTATCTGCACCTGGATACAGAGTTGTGAATTGGTATCAGCAAGCTGAAGAAAGCCAGAAAAAAAAAAAAAAAAAAGGTAATTCTCACATGGCTGTCAGTTAAAAGAACCACTGGCATGGAAAGATGGCCAAGTCCTATTTGAATCTGGTGCATGGGACCATGTGGAGCTCTTTCTGGATACTTTCTCAGCCCACAGATATGTCTCTTGAGATCTCAACTGGACATACAGGGTATATGGTCTTGGCTTAGTCTCCTTGTCTTCATTTGCACAGCGAGTTGGTTCTGGCCACTGTCTCTGGTCCCAGCATCTACGAGAGACTGTAAAAGAAACACAGGCGTGAAGGGGCTGCCGCGGCCACTAGTATGTAAGTTCCATCCTCAGCACCGTAAAGAGATGCTGTGCACAGCAGGAGGCCACCCCCTCCCCCGAAGTTATTCTAAGGAGTCAGCTGGAACCGTGGAAAGCACCTTGCTGCGAATTTTTACTCTTGGTGATTTAGGCTATGGAGCCTTCCAGATGTTGCAAACCAAGCCACCGCGGTGATCGACACATTTCCCTGGGGCCTCAGATTGTCATGGACATTGTTCAAAGGCCTGGAGGACATTTATCCAACTCTCTAAGAGAGGCCTTGCTTTTCCCAGGGCCAGCAGATGAGCTGGGGTCGTGGGGGGGGGGGGTACCCATTTCATGGGAGGCAGATCCCAGGCCCTCAGTACCTCACTGTGGGTGCCATTGCTCTGTGTTCAGAAATCTGTATAGAGAAGTACTGTGTGGCAAGGCCTAGAGTCTGATCCGTGAGAAAACATGAAATCTCCCCAGTGGCAGGCTTCTCTGGTGTGTTGCCACCCCGCTGTCCCTCATGGAAGAGGTGCGAGCGCTGACCTCTCTCCCTGGCTCCGAGGCCATCGGCACATCCATCGTCGTTCCTGTCAGCAGGGGCAGCAGGCAGGGATGGGAAGGCTGACCCTGAAAGTATTTTCACAGCTGCAAGAAGGCTTTTCCATTTGAGCCTTTAAAAATAGGTTGTCATCCCCACACCCCCTGGGAGAAGTAATCTAAGCACAACCCATTTCTGGATCCAACTAAAGAAGTTTAGAGACATCTTCCATTTGTGTGTGCCAACTACACTGAGCCTAAGTCACTGCCTGGGCCTCAAGGGTCTGACTGGGGACCTATATTATGCTGTCTGTTGGGGGCGGCTCAGCTCCATCTGGCAAGCCTCCAGCAGCCCATGCCAGGGGGAGGATAAGGCCCCCTGCCTGTGTGGCATTCACAGGCTCAGCCCCAGGGAGCTTGCCTTCCTCATTTGACCAGCAGAAGCTTCAGAACTGCGGAGCCAGTGAGCACAGCTGGGCAGAGCCGAGGAGGGGACAGCAGCTTTGCTTTGTTCCCTGAAGCCAGCCTTTATCACATACGTGTACACAGGTAGCACAGGAAACCCTGGACAAAGACAAAGCTCATCTGTGACCCCCCATGATCCTTGTACTCTGCCCCTGCAGTAGGGCAGCAGGTCTGTGCAAACATCCCAGACAGTGCTATGGAGTCAGAGAAAGATAACTGCGTGGCTCCCTGCAGGTCTGCTCAGCTCGGCATTCAGACCACTGCAGAAGCAGAGGAGCAGGCAGCTTCGATCCTACAAACGGACCCTCTCTTGGCCTCCTCCTTTTAGCCCCTTGATGAAAAATGATACACTGGGGGTTCCAGATGCTGGATATGCGGTATGTGATCTTTCAGAGCAGCTGCATCATGACTTGGACGGTGGCTCAGAAGATGCTTTCCTGAGCTCTGTGCAGCTTGCCAAGGTCCCTGCCTGGTAGCTTCTGCAGAAGGGCCTGGACGGAATGGGAAGAAATCAAGATGGAGGCCCAGAGAGTTGACAAAAGGCCCTACCTTTGGGGAGCTAAAGGACAAGCACATGCAGGGAGTAGAAGGCACCCTCATGGGCAGAGGGGCCCATACGGTCCACACACTAACACCTGGCAGTCCCCAGGGATGGTTAGAGATGAGAGGATATAGCTGTAAGTGAGAAGAGCTCTCCGTACCGTGGGGTCCTGCTCTTAGACTGTGAAACAGTCACCAAGGGGATGGGGCCAAGATCTGGGACCTGAGCATCTGCCCAATCCCCTTGTCTGAATGAGGAATGAGTGTCCCATTTGAGTAAGGCTCACTCGGGAGGTCAATGTAGAGTTCTTGGGGGCTTGCAGGGCCTCCTGCACCCCTGCTTAGTCCACCTCTTACATAGAGGTCAGGCTTGTCCTGGAGGGCCTTCTGTTATCTTCCATCTCTCACATTGCCTTTTATCCATCACCCTGGTGTGTTCTATCCCATCTCAGAGGTTTCCTGCTGAGTACAGAGTAAGACTGCACACTAGTCTATCTATCTGGTAAGCCTCTGCAGGAGTGTGGCCCAGACCAGAGGATGCAGCAGCCCTCAGACCTCAGGCCACATAACTGGGCCCACACCACATCCTATAAGCAAGAGGGCCACTTCCACACTGACCCTGGATCTATCGACCCATCCAGCTTCCTACCAAGGGATGCTGCGGAAGTAGTTTTGCACACATGTAGTGTTCCATCTTCTGAAGGCTTTGGATTGCCAGGGCCCAGCAATCCGCCTCTCCCAGCTGCACATTAAAAGCTTCAGAACTGTGTGTCAACTGAACCGTCTCCAAGAATGATTTCAGAGAGAGGAGCTTTCTCTCCTGCTCTCTGTCGCTCGACTTTTTCTCACTTTTTTTTTTAAACAGTCATTAAAGATGATCCCTAAGGAGATGAAGCAGAAAACTGAGTGTTGCGATATCAGAGCTGTCCCGACTGTCAATCCTCAGCTCCCCAGAAAATTCCGAATTAAGCCTGTTAGTTCTACGTTTACAGAAACATTGGAGGTTATCTGGGGGGAAAATATTCAGAATGAAGTTTGTGGCTGATGTGGTCTCCCTGCCTCAACCCACCCGTAGCTGCTGTCACGTAGGAAACTTTTATGAATGGAAAACACTGAGATTCCCAATGCCTTCAGCACTGATGGCCAATGCCAAGCCCAGGAGGCAAAGGTCCCTGCAGACAGTTTGTACCCCCCTACGAGGTCTGTCGCAGAACCCACTTGAACTCTAACACACAGGTCCCTGTAGTCTAACAAGTAATTGTCAATCAACTTTCTATCACTGTGACAAAATACCCTAGACAGTCAGTTTAAAAAGAGGAAAGGTTGCTGGGCGTGGTGGCGCACACCTTTAATCCCAGCACTTGGGAGGCAGAGGCAGGTGGATTTCTGAGTTAGATGCCAGCCTGGTCTACAGAGTGAGTTCCAGGACAGCCAAGGATACACAGAAACCCTGTCTCGAAAAAACCAAAAATAAATAAATAAATAAATAAAAAGAGGAAAGGTAGCTACATGCAGTAGTGCACACCTTTAGCCCAGTACTTGAGAGGCAGGGGCAGGCAGGTGAGTTGGAAGCCAGTTGGGTCTGCATAGTCAGTTACAGGGCAGTCAGAGCTACACAGTGAGAGCCTGTCTCAAAAAAAAAAAAAAAAAAAAAAAAACCACACACAACAAAAATTAAAGTTTATTGTGACTCGTAGTTTCAAAGTTTCAGTCCACCTTAGTTGATCCCATTGCTTTTTGGCCTGTGTCAAGACCCCACATTGTGGTGGGAATGTGTGGTGGAAGAGGCTGCTCACCTCATGACGGCTAGGAAGAGAGGAAAGGAGACAGCCACAAGGGCGAAGGGGGTAGCTCTTACAAGACAGTAGGAGTTATCTTTACCATGACCTAAGGAGATCTCAGCAAGCAAACAAGGAAAAGCTGAAGCCATTATGTTACACAATTAATACCATATTTAGTTACACAACTTTAAAAACAAGCATGGGGTGGAGAGATGGCTCAGTGGTTAAGATCATTTGTTCTTGCAGCGGACCTGAATTCAGTTCCTGGCACTCATGCTGGATGGCTCCTACCTGTAACGCCAGTTCCAGAGAGATCTAACACCTCTGGTCTCTGTGGACATCTACATACATGGGGACATATAGTTAAAATAAAAATTAAGGTTTTTAAAAATAAAAATGAGGCTGGAGATATGGCTCAATTGTTAAGAGCACTCGTTCTTGCAGAGGACCTAGGCTCAATTCCCAGCACATGATGGCTCACAACCATCTGTTATTCCAGTTTCAGGGGATTTTTCTGACCTCTGTGGGGACCAGGGATGGTCTTGGTGCACATACATACATGCAGATAAAGCACTCACACATAATAAAATAATCATATTTATATTTAAAAAATAAAAATTAATAAGCATAAGGGGAAAAACCAGGAGAGCCCGTGAGCCAACAACTCCTTTGCGCATCATTGTACTTAACTGTCAAGGCCCCTTGATGGGCTTTGTTGTTTCCGGGTATCATAGAGTCTATCTGAGTGCTTTTCCTAATAGGTATGTGTCCTTGAAATAAGGCAGGCTGAGAAGGGGAAATGGCAGCCCTAACCAAATTCCACCCAAGTCAGGGTGGGCGATCCATTGTATCCTTATGCATGCCAGTTCTCACTGCCTGCAGGCGAAGGTGTTGGCGGCAAGACCAAAGGGCCTGAATGGCATCCCCTCAACCGCAGGACCTGGGAGCTGGGGAGCTGTCTCAGCAGGCAAGAGTGCTTGCTGGGCAAGCCAGAGGACCTGAGCTCAAATCCTTAGCACCCAGGTAAAAGGCTGGACGTGGGCTGCACACAGGCCTGTAACCTGGCACTGTGGGAAATGGAAAGAGGGAGGTCTCTAGGGCTTGCTGGCCACCAGTGAGAGACCCTGTCTTAAGGGATAGATCAGGACACTCGGCAGCATCCTCTAGTCTATGCATGCATGCAAGAATACACACATACACACACACACACACACACACACACACACACACACACACACACATGTCCATCAGCAAACGCCTAACACTATCCCCAACTCACACACAATAAATAATTAAATAAGCAACTTACACATGATAAATAATTAAATAAGCGAAAATAAAGACGGATCTGCTTCTAGAATGAGAGGGGTTGTTCTGTCTGATTCCTCAAAGTCACTTTCAGGGGAGATAGGGTGGGTGGGGGTGTGTGGAGTGAGGTACAGCAAGCTCTTGATTTTTCACCACAGCTGGAGTCTTGAGCTGGTTTGGCGCAGTGTCTCTCCCACCCACAGGGCTGCTGGGAACTCATACCCTCCTCAGACAGCACATCTGACAATCAACGCCTTCCTTCCACTCTGACTCTGTCTGCCGTGCTTGAGGTTTCTCTCCTACTGCCTATTACATTTTAGATTCTCCCTGCTTTTGCAGTGACAGAACCAGCCCAATCGAGAACCCTAGACTATACCATTTCTACACTGTATTGCCCTGAATAATTAATTATCTTGGGACACCTTGCTGTCCTGAATAGAGAGACATCAGATTCAGGCACAACCCCCTTTCCTTCCTGCAGTGTTGATGAAAGGTATTCAGGTGCAGCAGCCTCAGTCTAACCTCGAGGACAAAAGGCAAATGTAGACAATGGTGGAGCACAGAGAGTGTGAATCTCTAAGGTCACATGGGCAGCTTCCCTGTCCTTAACTGGTTTTCCCCAATTTTCTTTCTTTGTTTTGTTTTGTTTTAAGGCAGGATTTCTTTTTGTAGCCCTGGCTGTCCTGGAACTCCCTCTGCGAACTCACAGAGATCCACCTGCCTCTGCCTCCCAAATGCTGGGATTAAAGGCATGCTCTGCCACAGCATGGCTCAAATTAAGAAGTAAGAAAAATTATTTGTTTAGAAAGTAGATTAAACGTTGGTTCTTAGTTTTCTCTAGTAAGGAAAACAGACAATGGGCCCAGAATGATGAGACCCAAGCAGGGTTATGCTGTGCCCTGCTCTCTCCTGCTTCACAAATGTAGAGCTCATCTGAGCCACACATTCCATTGGACAGACAGGCTATCCTTGGCCAGGCTAACAAAGACAGAAATGCCTTGGCATCTCCCAAAAGGTGACTCCTCTCTCTAGATCCCTTTGCAGTTGCACAGGATGACAGATGATGTCCCGAGGCATGGTGGGAAGACTTGGGAAGACTAGGGAAGACTAAGGAAGCCAGAAACTTCTAGGCTATGGCCATACCGAACCTGCCTGGCTCTCCCCAGGGCCACAGTGTCAAAGGGACCAATGGAGGCACATGAAGGATGCTGATAGACCCCAAGATGCTGGCCTGTGTTCTCTTACAGGTGCCATTTGTCTCTGAACTGTGTGAATTGATGTGCTTGGTGTGAGTGTGTGTGTGTGTGTGTGTGTGTGTCGTGTATGCATGTATGTGTATGTTCATGTGTGTGTATGTTCATGTGAAGGACCCCTCATAAAGGTAAATATATTTTCATGTCTAAAGTATTTTCAACTCTAGTCTTTGTTCGGTCTCAGGGTGTCCAAATATCCAGGAATGGCTCAATCTGGACTAAAGGAAGATTTCTGGCAGTTAGAATGATGAGACCCAAGTCAGCATTCCTCAGGAGTTGGTGAAGCTGGCTCCTATCTGCAGACGGGACAGGGCCAGGGCTAGGAGAGTGGGAGAGAATAGTGGAGATAGCAAGAGATAGAGAACAGACATTGAAGAGCAAGAAAACAGCAAGAAATAGAAAGAATAAGTTAGATGATAGATAGATAGATAGATAGATAGATAGATAGATAGATAGATAATAGATGAATGGATAGACAGATAAAATAGATGATAAATGGATGGATGGATGGATAGATAGGCAAAAGAGATGATAAATGGATACATATACAGATAAATAGATGATAGGTAGGTAGGTAGATAGATAGATGATAGATAAAGATAGATGATAGATAGATAGATAGATAGATAGATAGATAGATAGATAGATAGACAGACAGACAAATAGATAGACAGACAGACAGATGATAAATGGATACAGCAGTGAGAACAGCAGGGAGAGGGAAAACACCTTGCTGTTAGAAAACAAATGTGTATCCAGAGAAGGGAAGCCTGGGGAGTGAGAAGCTAGCATGTTAGGGTGGAGGTTTTGAAATGTTTACCAGGTCATTGATATTGTCTTGTGATGCTGAGGGGGCCTGGAGGTCAGCATGGACATTGATATGCAAATACAGGTATGTGTCAATGGAGCCACGTGTCCCTTCTGCCAAGGTAAGGGAATGGCTCCTTTTGCCAGTGGAGACTGGATTTTACAAGTTTCTGAGGAATGCTGGCTTTTATCTCACCGCCAGCAATCCTCCTATAGTCCAGGTTGAGCTCATTTCTGGGTCTTTGGACAGCCTGAGAGCTAACATTCGAGCTTCTCGTTGTTGGTGAGGAACCATGTGGTCTCTTCCGTTGCTGCTTCTCAGCTGAGGAGAGACATGAGGTGGTGCAGGAAGGTTGCAGTGTGAATCAAAGGCCAGAACGGGGTAGGAGCTAGGGATCCAAGGGAGACCGCAGAATAGCCTGGGAGCAGGCCCCCAGAGGCTGTGGTTCGGAAGCCAATTCTCTGTCACATCAGTTCTCAGCAAGTCCAGGGCTCCCACATTTTGAAGGAGCACCTGGGACTAGTAAGGTGCAGGCCATTTTCGAGCAGCTTACCAGGCTGTAGTTGGCTCCTGGATGACATCTGTCACCTGAGCGGAAATCTGCTGGGATAGATAGCATCTGTATCATCTTACTGGTCTAAAATGAGAGTCATAGAAGCCCGGGGGAGGGGTGGGGGGGGGGGGCGGGCGGTGGCTCATGCCTTTAATCCTAGCACTCGGGAAGCAGAGGCGGGTGGATCTCTGTGAGGTCAAAGTCAGCCTGGTCTACAAAGCGAGCTTCCGGAAGCAAGGGTTACACAGATAAACCCTGTCTAGAAAAACTGAAACACTTGACACAGAGACAGACAGACAGACAGACTGATTGATTGGTAGAACTGGAGAAATGGCTCAGTGGTTAAAAGTATTAGCTGCTCTTGCGGAGGACTAGAACTTGATTCTAAGCACCCTTGTCAGACTTGATTCCAAGTACCCTTGTCAGACAGTTCACAACCGTCTGTAACTTTAGCTCCATGGTATCCTCTTCTGGCCTGCAGGGACACACACACACACACACACACACACACACACACTATACACACAAAGATAACATTTAAATCCGTACCCCATTACTGTCTATAGCAGTTCTATTCACGATTGCCAACCTGGAAAACAACTTTGAAGTCAGCTTTTGCCCAAGTGAGCTTTGCTGATGTGGGAGGTTCCCGAGACACACTTGCCAGCCTTGCCAGCCTAGGAGACAGAAACTGGAGTCTAGGCCCAGTTCAGAGCAAGAAGCCAATTAAAAACAAAAGCCAAAAAAAAAAATAAAGAACAGCAACACACACACTTTAGGAATCAACTCCAAGGACTTGAACTTTAGGAGTAGCCATTTTCAACAGCTTTCTGTGATGTAATGCTCTTGTTTGTGATGTTGGCTAATTTGCATGGTGTCAGTCTCTTCTTGCAGAGGTTTCTACCGTCAGAATCAGGAAGAGAGGTGTAGTGCTGGCTCTCACGGCTCCAGCAACATCTTTCCCTAGATGTTAAGGTAAACAAATAGCCCAACTCTAATTGTCAAGGTCTGTAGGAATCTCCCAGCCCCATCTGGGAATGAAGTGGTCCCAGACATCAGTAACTCAACGGCCTCGGCCTCTGAGGAACGTCAGTTAGAGCGCCTCTGGAAGCAGAGAGTGTACCACGCGGCTCACGCCAACCCAGCAAGTGAGCAGACAAGCCCACGTGAGTAAGGACCAAAACAAGCAACAAGAAGACAAGGGATGAAAGAAGCCCCAGGCACCAGAATAGGATGGACAAGAAAAGCAATGGATTTTGTCTACACAGAGGTCAAGGTGGTAACATGAAGCTGCGAAGTTTGGACCTTCATAGCTGGGTAGTGACTGTGTGAGAGGGGTGTTGATTGGCCAGCACTCGGTGCATGGTACCTTATTAAAGTGCACACCCAAGTGTTAAGAGATTTTCTTTTTGAAATTATTTTACATAGGAAGAATTTTAAATAGTGCTTCACGTGTACATAGTCTTTATTCAAATTGTACAGAGGTGACTCAACATTTGAAAAGTAAATCAGGGTCATCCTGTCCAATGGAGAGAAAAAAAAACACTCAACATTTGTCAGATAAAAGCGGGTTTTGATGAATTTAAAACATACAATCTTTAAAAAAAAAAAGTCTTGGAAACTAAAAATAAAGGAAAGTGCTATTTACTTGACAAAGAGCATTTACCTCACAAATAGAAATGTACGAGTGAGGGCTGGAGAGGGGCTGAGGTAATAGTCCCGCTCTTTCTGGGGCCTGGAGCTTGGTTCTCAGCACCCACGTCAGGAGGATTGCACCTTCTGTAAATGTGGAGCTCTGATGTTCTCATCTGGGCAATCACTTGTGCTCGTGTGTATGTGTGTTTATACATGTTCATACATGTGTGTTTATACATGTTCCTATGTGTGCTTATACATATTCATTTGCATGTTTATACATGTTCATGTGTGTGTGTTTATGCACATGCATGTGTTCATGCACACACAAGTGAGAGAGGGTATGTGTGTGTTTATATGTGTTCATGCATGTGTGTTTATGCATGTTACTATGTGTGTTTATACATGTTCATGCATGTGTGTTTATGCAGGTTCATTTGTGTATTTATACATGTTCGTGTATGTATATGTACATGTGTATGTGCATGCACATGAGAGAAACAAAGAGAGAGAGAGAGAGAGAGAGAGAGAGAGAGAGAGAGAGAGAGTACATGTGTGCATGTAGAGTCCAGAAGTCAATGTTGGCTGTCGTCTTCAACATTCCCTGCCTTATTTCCTTCTCACTGAACGTGGACTTTAAAAAAACTGTGTAGCCAAACTCAGACCTAGGTCCACTGCCAGAGCGGAGTTGTTGAGTCACTTGCAGGGAGGGGTTCTGCAGCATTGGGTAACATGGATCTTGTGCTAGATACTGGAAGGACTGATAGAATTGGTAAATGCATGCTAACTATACCTCAGCATGTCAGCTCCATCCATGGGACTTGGGCTCTGTGGGTGGAAGGTTTGTGGTTTAAAGAGGGCCCCAGAGCGTGTGACTGGTTTGAGGAAGGAATACTTCGGTTTTGTTTTCAGATAGAAGTAAACACAATATAGTGTTTCCTGGGCTCTTCACCTGGTGTGCTTCATGGAGTCAGAGTTGTAGCTGAGGAATGAATTGAAAGGCCGGGTTGATCACCTCAAATCCACAGCGTTCTCTGTGCAGTTATGAACTGAAGGGCATGGATGTACCACCTTACGTCCCCAGCACATTCTAGACAGTTTCTTGGCTTCATCCAATCAAGACTTCTCCATCTGGCTTCAGAGTTGCTCCAGGTATGAGCTTGGGGTGGGGTGGGGTGGGGGGTGGTCATGAGAGGCCTGGGCCAGTCACAGGCCTAATCCTTCTAGTCACGTGTTCCTGCCTGTCTCACAAAGGCTTGCTACTTGTGGTCTCTAGTAGCCCATCCACGTGCCTGTTATCCAACACCCTCTTGAGGAGGAGGGGCTTCGCTGTGTCAGCCATCTTGGCTGCTGGGGAGGCAGGAAGAGGCACTGTTATTCTCTGTTCATGCCTGTTCCGGGAGAGAGCAGCTTTGCTGGCATTTTCCACAGAACCCACTATATCAATTGCGAATCAAGAGTTAAGCGAAATTTTAAAATTAAATCTGAAACCACAGGATATGTACAAGAGGGTGAGGATTATGCCGGAGTTTTTATCAGCCACAGCTGCTCCATTATGCCTGTTTAGGGTAGAAATGGGCCTTTGAAATGCACGACCAAAATAAACACACAGGCAGCTGGAGCTGGTGTGGGGAAGTGAGCTGGCGAATGGAAGCAGCCAGGGAGGCCACAGGTCACAGTCGCCTGCGTCAAAGGCAAAATAAATAATCTATGCATGCATCTGACAATGCCTGAAGAGCAGGCGTCTTCCCAGAGAAAATTCTAGCAGCATTTACGAATTAGACATTTTTAAGGATTGTTACAATTCATGCAAAAGTCATAACTTCAAAAGAACTGAATATGGAATTAGAAGTGATGCTACAGAGAAGGCCCACAGAAAGCATGGTACCTAAATGCAATCATCTTTAGCAGTAGCCATTTGTATAGGCCAATATTTACAGAGAGTTTGCTGTGTGTCCTTTGTTAGTGATAACAACAAAGGTTAGCATATGCTCACTGATAAGCTGACAGAATTGAGGTGGCATTCAAATTCCTCTGGGTGCTGGAAAGGATCTAGAATCAACAGAACCTCTGAGTATTCCTGTAGGGGATTATCATGATTATAGAAATGGAGGTGGGAAGACATGCCCACTGTGGGTGGTGCCATCCCCTAGTTGGGATCCTGGACTATACAAGTAGAGAAAGGGAGCTGGGTGACAGCATACAGTCATGCTCTCTGCTTCCTAATAGTGGGCATGTTGGAGCCAGTGTTGTACTTAACAGAATGAACTGGTAGGCAGGGGTACCATTCCAAGTCTACAGCACTCTCTGTGCAGTTATGAACTGATGGGCAGGAATGCACCACTTTAAATCCCCAGCACATTCTGGGCTGTTGCTTAAGCTCCTACCACCTTGACTTATCCACCATGATGTGCCCTAGAAGTATGAATTAGAATAAACCTTTTCTCCCTTAGGTTGCTTTTGTCAAGGTATTTTATAAGTAACTAATGTAATTTCCCATAGGAGGGCACAACTGGCAAGAAAAGAAATAACTAAGGTGTTCTCATGTAACGGTTAGAGTATTTCAAGATTTAATTTATTGCAGTTATTAAAATTTACTAAGTCATGTGTATAAGTAAATGTTACTTGACTTAAGGTCAATAAGCCTTGTATATTTTTAATTTTTATTACTTTTAATTATTTGTTAGGTGGGGATATATGCACATGAATGTGGGTACCCATGGAGGCCAGAAGATGGCATCACACCCGGGAAGCTGGAGTTTAGGGCTATTATGAGCCACTAGACCTGGAAACTGAACCTAGGTTCTCTGTAAGAACAGTAAATGCTTAGCCATTTCTCCAGCACAAACCTTACATTTTTATAAAGTCACAGTCACCTCTCAAACAACATCAATAAGGGGAAATAAAAGCACGAAATTCATAAAAGACTTTGATTTCCATCATCCTTATGTGTCAGCATGTACAAATACATGTGTGCCTCAATCGTGAATGTGCAGTGTTTCACTTCCCGGGTGGAAAGAGTTTTAGAAAGGAGAGGTTAACAGGCCAAACTCTTATTTCAAGGGAAAATGTTGAAAACGACTCACGCAGAGGGTTGGCATTTGTGTCACAGTCTGAGATAATGGAATTACAATTTTGAACAGCGCTGTCCTTTTGGATGTAGTTGAAGGCACTCTGGGATGGGGAACTGCTTTCAAAGGCACACTGGATTAAAATTGGTTTGCACGGTCTTGGGGAGCTTAGCCAGCATGGATGTTCTTGGAGGTAATGACCCAGAGAAGAAGCGATTTGAGCTCACTTATGGTTTCCCACAGCAGGAAGCACAGGAAGGGGAGAGAAACAAACCCTAAGGGGCAGATCCACACAGACAGACTGCAGAGGGACTTCCCACAAACGTTTGCTCCCAGAACCGCTCAGGTTCCCAGGAAGAGGGCAGATCTGAGGAGCGTCAGATGATTAGACAGCACCTGAACAAGGTGGGCTACAGAGTACACAAGGGCAGCCTGGGGACCCCCTGCCATGTTAGTTGCTCAACATCACTGACTCGGGCAGCATTGGTGGTGTGTGAGTGGGTGAACAACAGTTATACCTTGCACTCACATCACTGTCTCTGGAAGTGTGTTCTTTTGGTCTCAAAGCCCCCTTTCTTGGGAGTGCCTATTCCTGGCCCTCAGGACCGGACTTGTATTGGCTTCCATTTGAGACACAAACTTTCTGTCAACTAATATTTAGGCTAACTGTTTCTTGTGCCAGAGAAGGCGACTAGCCTCAGCAGAATTTACCCAGGTTACAGACAGCGAATGATGTCTGCTAAAGTCTTGGTTTTGCTGAATATATATATATTCAAAATCTAGTGCCTATTGATTAGGAATGCTTTAGGGTATGTATGACTGAACCCTTGCAGATTAAAGTTATTGAGGTCTATTTTTCTCTCACACACAGACAGAAGTGGAAATGCACAGCCCCAAGTGCCGTGGCTTCTTGTTGGTGACATCCAGGAACTAAGGCATCTCTTGATTCTCTGCTCCAGTGTCTGTAGCAAGTTCCTGGTCATCTTCATGCTTGTTGCCTCCTGATTCTAATCGGCAGCTGTGCCTCTAACTACGCATCTATGCTCTGGGCTTCTAAAACCTAAAGAAGGGCGAAGAGCACTGGAAGCATGAAGTACTGGCCTATTCTTGTTAGGTAGGAAATAAAGCCAGCTAGCTGCCACATACATTTCAAGTTGGCATCAGGAGACCTGGCTGCTGCCACACCTATCGCTGGCCAGGATACACAAGATTCCCAGTGACAGGGTAGAACTGTGGTTCTCAACCTGTGGGCCACAACCTCTTCACAGGTTGAATGACCCTTTCACAGGAGTTGCCTAAGACCATCAGAAACCACAGATATTTGCTTTCTGATTCATAACACTAGCAAAATGACTGTTATGAAGTAGCAATTAAAGTAATCTTATGGTTGGGGGTCACCACAACATGAGGAACTGTACTGAGGGGTCACAAGGCAGTAAGTAGGACGGTTGAGAATGACAACTTAAACATCAGGCTGAGGTGACAGTATGCAGCTCCCAGATCTACAGAGTAGCCAGAAGATCTAGGCAGGACCATGTTCTGTTGTATGGGGTGGGGACACAGCCTTCACCTTCTTTCTTTAACAGCACAGGCAGTGCTACCCCACCTCTGCTCAGAGGGTCCCTGTCTCTCATACAAGGTTTGTGAATAGTTTAGAGTCATCGACCTCATTGGGGGGGGGGGGGGGGGCCGCGGCACTAAGCAGAACTCTGAGCTGGAACTAGTTGTTTGGGGGGGGTGGGGGGAAGGACTTGGGGTGGAAAAAGTTCATGGTGGAGAGTGGTGACACCTTGTGAGGTACACTCTGTGCTGGGGGTTGGGGACGAAAGGGAGGCATCGTGAACTTGTCAGCTGGTCCTGGTGCTCATCCAGCCTCTGGGGAAGCATGAGTGTGTCTGCACACTAGAGGGAGAAGAAGCTCACCTACGGTCAGACATCTGCAGGCAGTGGAGGGTCCAACCTTCACAGGAGAGCCCACTACCTCAGGTCCTGTGTAAGAATCATCGAGGGGGATGGGCCCCAGGCCTGTTACCATCAAGGGAATAGAAAGAAGGCAGACATGAGAAGTTATACAGATACTCTGCAGGTCAGGCCACAGAGTTAGAGAGGAAACCAGGGACCAGGGACGGGTTCCAGAAAGGATAGAGGCCTGAGCGGACTTCCACCTCCCTCTCTGCTGTTCTCCCTGCATGTCTCTGTGTCTGTCTGTCTGTCTTTATGTATTTATCCCTCCTTAATCTCTTGGTTTCTTTGTTATTTTATTTTATTTTTCTCTTTTTCTGTCTCTTTGTTTCTGTCACCTCCATTTAAACTCGATTTAAAAAGCTACCCAAAGGAGGCCTGAAGCGTGCTTACTGTCGAGGTGTCTTCCCCAGCCTGATTACTATTGAGGTGTCTTCCCCAGTCCATCCTCTACTCTCAAACAGCCCCCTCTAATGACAACAACACTGCCACACTCTTGCCCGATACAGGGTTGCCTATGATAAATCCTGTGCTAATCAACAGCCTAGTGTTTTCAAAGATTTCTTTCTCTGTCGTTTCTCACCTGATCGAATCCCTTTTTTTCAGAGTCCCCCACCTCTAATACCATCATCTTTTAGGGGAACAATTTCAACATGTACTTGGTGGGGGGGGGGACACGAGTACACTTGTTTGAGTTCATGCATGTCTTCATGTGAAAGGAATCCCCACATGTTTGCACTGACCTTTTAAAAAAGAATCACATTTGTCTGCCTCTTTGTATGTGGGTACTTTGTGTGTGAACACTCATGCACAAATGCACATTGAGATCAGAGAGCAACTTGCATGAGTCAGTTATTTTCTTCTACCGTGTGGATCCTGGGGATCGAACTTAGGTCATCAGGCTTGCCAGCAAGCACCTTTGCCCCTGGAGGCATCTCATGAGCCCTCAACTGACTTTTGGTGGCTTGATGAGTCTCTCAACTCCACTTCTCTGACTCACATTCTACATCTGCTGGTCTCAGGAGAGGCATTCTTCTCAAATTATCGGGAGAGTCTCTGATTAATTACTATAGCTGTGCCCATTCTTGCTGTCAGAATCTTCAGGTACAACACCCAGGGGTGTTATTTCATTTGCTGCCCAGTACACAAGCCCCAAACCAAAACCCTTCTGTAGACAATTTGGCAAATCCCATTTCCACTTCTCCATTTATATTTTGAATTCATCAGGAAACCTCTACAGGAAGAAGAAACAACTGTCAGTGCAGGGAAGACTCTGCGAGTCAAAAAGTCTCTCATTGTTAACATAGAAAAATCGAGTTCTGACAATAGGAGACACAGGCCATTGCTCTTTAGGCCAGGGCACCTTCTGTCTGGTTGGATCGGGCAACACAGTACAGGGACCGCATCTTCCATTTGTGGCTAAGCCAGAAGACAGCATGGCTTGTGAAAAACCTGGAGGAGTTCGCAGGTAGATGCCTGGCCTGATCCTGACATTTCCTTCTTAGCTGTGTGACTCTCTAAAGCCACCTGGAGACTGCATATTCATCTTTCTTCTTGGAAAACAAGAATAATGGAGGCTTTTATTTAAGATGGTAGCAAAGAGTCGTGGTGATCCAGATACATGATGTCAAACACAAGCCTGGCAAAGCTCGTGGGACCATAATTCATGTGAGTCTTCCCCAAATCACTTAGAGGTAAAGATGAGACTATATGGGTGCAAAGGGGCTGTCCGGTAGAGGATTCCAGAACTCCTGACCTCAGGATGACTCTCTTCACAAGTCACCAGGGTTGCTTGCTCTGCTGTATTGCATCAGTTTAGCTTGATACTCAAAATGAAGCACTGGGAGACCTGTGGAGACATGGAAGAGGTTGCACCCCAGAACAGAGTCTCCTGGAGTATGCTTCGCAGTGCAGGAAAGTGGGCTCTGTCTGATCAGGACACCCAACTCAGCTTCTGACCTTTGAACCAAACTTACACCTTACCCTCTTGCACAGGCCTGGAATAGGCCATCGGTCACTGTTCCTGCCACACTTGGCCACTAAAGCCTGATCCTAATTCTCCTGTGAGTCTTCACTGGTACTTCATGGAAACCTCAAATGGATTTCCTAACTTGTTGCCCCCCCCAAACCCCCTTGCACCTCAGGTACCAATTAGACAGCCCACGTAGCTTTAAAACCTCTTCATTGCTGCCATGCACCTCTCTGTAGAGGTATGAGCCATTGTGACAGGGACTGTGACTAGGACAAGGAGGATGTCACTCAGCTCATGGTTGATTAGCATCATCTTGTATGATGCAAACACCCTTCGTGCAGTACGGAAGCTGTCACGTATCTAAGAAAGTAAGGCTTCGCTCAACAGAAACTCAGTGCAAAAAGCTGGTTGGTGGGCAGGGCAGGCTCAGTGATAGGTGGGGCAGCCACCATGATGGACAGGGCAGGCTCAGTGGTGACTGAGGCAGGTTCAGTGGTGGATAGGAAAGACTCCCATTCCATGGTGCGTAGGGCAGGCTTCATGAAAGAGAGCATATCAACTTGCCTTTAAGTACAATCAGGAACAGGGTAATATCTATAAATCATGTCTCCTGAACAGGGAGTGACAGCACATGACACTCAGGAGGCAGAGGTAGGAACATACCTCAAAGTTTGAAGCCAGCCAGGTATTTGTGGTGAGTTTTCAGCCAGCCAAGACCGTATCTTGTCTCAAAAACAAATAAATGAATAAGCAAACAAAAATATCAAATAAATAAATTTTGTTTTTCAGTCCTGTTAACTCCTTGGCACAGGACCATAAAAATCTATGTTTTACAATATCTCAATTGCACTGAGTCACTGTTGAAATACTTCCTACTAACTGAAGGGCAATCATGAGAATCTCAGTCCACAGAACGCCAGCAAAGGCCACCCAACATCCTGACTGACCTCCAATGGCTAAAATGTTGGCCAACTCCATGACAACGAGGCTCCTGGATGAGCAGCTCCCCACCCACTGCCAGAATATTCCTGGTTGCAGGGAGGAAAGGGCTGGCTTATGCTAGTCTTGGGGGACATGTATACCAGGCTGCCAGCCAACCTCTGGCTCAGGAGCTGTCTTTCCTGTGGGGTAGATGGTAGTGCTCACCCACTACCTAGCTGTGCTGGCACCGAGTGCCAGCCATTCAGTGTTTCAGATGCCCGGTCACAGTAAGAATGCTGCCAAGGTTTGCAGCCAGGTCTCCTCATCTTCATCCCTAGCATATAGACGCGTCCCCTGGAATGTGCCCTGAGAGTTGGCCTGTAATTATAAGCAGTAATTGGCCATCCAGGTCCTTACAAATCTTTTTTTGAGAATTAGAGAATTGAAAAGATCGAGGTTTGTTCTGGAAGCTGGGCATCTTTGACTTCCATCTGCCCCCACATCTTGGAGTGTGCCCAGCTCTACTGTGTTCGCTGGATGTAAATTGTCCTCAAGAGGGGACACATTGAAACCTCGAGGGCAGCAGACAAGAACACACAGCCTTTCAGGAAAGAGTGAGGATTTATAGGCAAACACAGCTCTTCACAGACTCTTCAATAAAGACATACAACCTGAACAAAAGGTATTTCACTCAGTCTATGAAAGCCTGTGAAATTTATTTTTTTGCAAGCTTTTACAGTCCGTGGCCTTCCCTTTCAATCTTGAATAATAGCACTGAATTGAGCTGTAAAAGCTTCCGAAGTTTGAAGCCTTTTGACAAGTTAATTTAGCAGTATGGTAAAAAGTTTTTCCCCAAGACAGAATAAAGCTATCATATCATGAATGTAGCAGTCATCCTGAGCAGAGAAAAGACCATTAGGATTACAGATGATGGGCTTTGCGGAGATAGTTTGTGGTTTCGTGTAATCTACCATCAATATTTCAGGAGAAAGATGCTCCACTCATCAGTCAGAGGGAAGTCAATATCTCCACTTAAAAACAACACCAGGCCGGATCACATGTATCTTTTATTGGAAAAATAACATTGTCTGCGCAGTTTTCCTTCCAGGGTTCTTTAGATTCTAACTGTGGGGAGTGTGTGTGTGTGTGTGTGTGTGTGTGTGTGTGTGTACATAGAAGTCTTCCTTTTATCTGGGAAAAAACAAAAACAAAAACAAAAACAAATAAACAGGAAAGGAAGCAGTGACATTTTTGCTCTCTCCTGCTAAATCTCCCTCCCACAGCTTCCCCAGCTCAAGGTACGCTGGCAGTGAAGCCAGGTGAGATGGCTGCCTGCTTTAGACAAGGGGAAAGTCAATCAAAAGCTTGTCTCTTGTTTGCTGTGCGTTTGTTTTTAAATTAAAAGTTGGTCCCATAAAGTACCCGGCTCCCGTTTTCTGATAGCAGAACAAGAAAGGAACCAGAACCACTGTCTCCCTCCAGCGTCGCCGTGGGCGTCACCGACTCTAGAAGCAGGGTCCACCTATAAATAGGATGAATGGGAATGATCCAGCGTTGTCATGATGGAGGAAAAAAGCCAAGAAAATTAATTATATTTAACAAAGAAATGCTTCGGATACCATTTGGTCCTGTGCCCTGAATATAAATCTCCAAATGTTTCTCACTTGAATGTTTAGTGGGGAAAATAAAATTAAAATTAACAAACAGATGCCTCATTGTGCTCACAGTGATTTCCTGGCCTGCTTTGAAGTCCTCATGAGGCCAGGGGTTTCTACAAGATGGCTTAGGGAGGTGACCCCTGAATTGGGAGAATAAAAGATGTTTTGTCTAAGTGGAGCAACTGTTTTTTGTTGTTTTTGTTGTTTGTTTGTTGAACTGATTGTTTGTTCTAGTAGCTTTTGTTACTGGTTTTGCTTTTAAGACAGATCTCTCTGTTCCAGGGCTGGCATTAAAATCACTACGTAACTGAAGATGACCTCGAACCTGTGACCCTCCTGCTTTCACCTGCAGAGCGCTACCATTATAGGCATGGGAGACCAGACCTGGTTTTATGTAGTGTTGGGGATCCAACCCAGAGCTTCCTGCTTGCCAGGTCAATGCTCTCTCTACTGAATGTTTTCAAATGACTCTACCCTTGGTGTTGTGGGCACACAGTGATTCCATTTGTAACTGAGGGGAGGTATCAATAATCATTCTATTAAACCAGTGTGGGAAGAAAATGCCCAATAAGCTGGTACTGAAGAAAGAGATAACACAATATGGAAGAGGTTTAAAACACACACTCAGGTCAGCTAGCCCTGGGTCAGTGTGGGCTCCACCCTCAGCTCCCTCAGTGACTCACCAAGCAGACCCACTCCTAGGCCTTCTGTGAAATGGGTGACATGCCACCTGCAACAGTGACCACAGCAAAGATGTCTAAGGCATCTGGGGAGGGGGTCAGACACCCTCTGCACACCCTCCGGTGGCTCCCTTCTCAGTGCTCCAAACATCTTTACTCTCATTCCTGAAAGCAGCGAGACTCCTAAGCACACCTGCCTGCTTAGCGGCTGTGAGCATGAAATGAGGACCGGCCCAGCCGGGGCTTGCTTCAGTGCTCCTGCACACAATAACCACTGAGATGTTTATATGATAACACATGCTCACAAACGTGATCACATCACCACAATTGTGCATTCCTTTCCCGGTTGTATAATACTCCACTGTTTGGACGGACGACTGGATCCATATACTCAGCCACAGACTAGGAACAAGTCCTTTTGGTGGCTGCGGTGAGTAGAGGTCCGGTCAACATTGCATTCAGTATTTGTGTGAGCAAGTATTTGCATTTACCAGGGGAGAATGCCGAGCGGCTGGATCACTGTGTTCTACGTTAGGTATGTTTACACAGGGGAAAGACTGCAGTGAACAAAAACAAAGGCTCTATATTTCAGAGACGTGTGCACACATTCCCACAGCCGTGCCGAGAAGAACCCCATTCCGCCACAACAGCACAAGGCACCTTTATCACTTTTTTGTTTCTGCCCTTCCTGGAGACGTTGTAGTGTCTGGCTGTGGCTTTAGTTTGCCTTTCCCTAATAGATTATGAAGTTGAACAACGACGTTTTTCTCTATGGCTTCTGGTTTTATTTTTTTCCCACTCTGTATTTAAAATCCACCCACAGATCATAACCTATTCCTCTCACACTGCCTACTAAAACTCTGAAGTTTTACTTTTCCCATACAGAATATCTTTCTACCAAGTTTTCCCGTTCAGGGTGAAGTAATGGTTTTATTTATCCTTTCAGTTTGGATAGCCACGTGTATAAGTCCAGTGACTTAGTAGTCTGTCTCCATTGATCACAAACAAGTGATCACATCTGTGATCGTGTAACCATAATCATGCATTCCTTTCCTGGTTGTATAGTATGCCACTGTTTAGAGGGAGGACTAGTAACATTTATATGCTCCCAGACACAATCTCTGCCATAGGTCACCCTCTTGGTTAGGGCTTTATTGCTGTGAAGAGACACTATGACCACAACAACTCTTATAAAGGACAACACTTAATTAGGGCTGGCTTAGTGTTCAGAGTGTTAGAGTTTAGTCCATTATCATCATTGTGGGAAACATAGTGGTGTGTAGGCAGACATGGTTCTGGAGAGGTTTCTGAGAGAGTTCTTTATCTGGACAGACAGGCAGCCGGAAGAGAGAGTGAGACTGGCTTGAGCATGTGAAACCTCAAAGTGACACACTTCTTCCAAGGCTACACCTCCTAATAGTGCCACTCCCTATGAGCCTATGAGGGCCATTTTTATTCAAACCACCACACATTTCTGCATGCACATCATGTGCTGTTGTTTGGACTTCTCTGTTTTATATATATATATATATATATATATATATATATATATATATATATATTTTGTCTGACCACCTCATAGCAACCCTTTATAGCCACACTCCTAAAGCTCTGGATGGATGGGGACATCTGATGAAGGTACAGTTCCATGGTCTATTTGTCCAAATTACCTGAACTATTTTCAGAAGTTTCCGATACTGGGCTCACAGGCGTACATCACCATATCCAGTTGTTATCATCTTTGAAATTTTAAATGTTCCTAATGGGTACATGGTCATTCCAACTTTCCTCAGTTGCTGCATTGCCCACAGGGGCAGAGCCGCTGATCTCTGAGCTCAGCACACAGGGTGATCTGCAAGATGTGGGCTCTCCCAGGGTGCTAAGATCTGCTGTGGCAAGCGCTTGACCATGGCTGCAACTCTGTGGAGCCTCCATGCTTTCTCACTAGTGTCCCAGCAGTGTAGAACACTTTCACTCTTTGGCCATTAGTGTAAGTGTGCTGCTTTAGGGTACAGACCATGAGCATCAGCCGCGAAGAAACTGGCCCTCACCGTGCTGTGGCTTACACGCTCCTCCTTTGAATGTGAAGCTTTGCTTTCTGTCATCATGAGGTGGAATGTCTTGCTGAAAGATTTGGCTGCTGTGTCTTCTTGGTCAATCTTCCTTCCCACCGTGGTCAGCCCTATCTCCAACAATGCTTTCTTTTCCTAGAAAATTCCAGCCACTCTGTAATAACAGCAGTTCTTTTGACAGTTTTTGCTTAAATACTGTGTTTCTGCTCCTCAGACCTCTGGTGTTTATGGGCTCTGTTTTGGTGCTATCATTTGTAAGCAGTAGGTGGCTCTGGTTTCTAAATCCAACTTGGCAAGCTGTCTTTACCTGGCAAATTTAGTCCATGTGGCTTCATTGTGACTTATTGTTATTGTAGTGATTTATGGGAGGTTAAAGAACAAATCCAGGGCTCTCTTGAAAACAAAGAAGCTTTTCAAGATTTATTTTTTATTTTATGTATATGAGTACACTGTAGCTGTACAGATGGTTGTGAGCCTTCATGTGGTTGATGGGAATTGAATTTTCAGGACCTCTGCTTGCTCAGGTCAACCCTGATAGCTCAGGTCAGCCCCGCTCACTCTGGTCGGCCCCACTCACTCAGTCCCTGCCCGCGCCAGCCCAAAGACTTATTTATTATTATACGTAAGTACGCTGTAGCTGTCTTCAGGTACACCAGAATGGGGCATCAGATCTCATTATGGGTGGTTGTGAGCCACCATGCAGTTGCTGGGATTTGAACTTAGGACCTTCAGAAGAGCAGTCAGCATTCTTACCCGCTGAGCCATCTCGCCAGCCCACAAAGAAGCTTTTAATGTACCATCTACAGTAAGGGATGAAGCCTAGAGCAAAGTGGGCATGTACAGAGATGGCTCCACATTTAAAAGAACTTGCTCCTCTTACAGAGGTTCATCTTAGCACCCACATGATAACTAACAACCATTCTCTAGTTCCAAGGGATCCCATGCATTCTTCTGGTTCCTGCAGGTGCCAGACATAAGCATGGTATCCATACATACATGCTGGCAAAACTGCATCGTAAGAACTTCTCTTTTCCCATAAGCTGAGAATCGCCCCCTTCATAAGTCCTCTATCCCACGGGTTTAGGACATAGACCCTGATCTAAAGAAGACTTTGGGGTTTGAGACTGTTGCCTTTTCTGACGTGGCCCCAGTTACAGAGCAGACTGCCTGGCACTTTCTAATTCTAAGGGCTCTGAGACAAGTAAGTGCCAGCTGACAGCTAAGAGAGAGTGGGTCCTACAACTCTCATTATGCGTAACTGATCAAATCTAAGCACTCTTCATACTGAAAATGGATCACAATAACCTAGGTCTTATGGCACTTGAATGTGATGTGTTCCCCATAGCCTCACATATCTGGATACTTGGTCCCTGGTTGATGGTACTGTTTAGAGAGATTATGGAAACTTTAGGTATGGCTTTGTAAGTCTCTGGGGTTGAGCTTTGAGGGCATTAGCCCTAACCCACTTTGTGTTCCCTCTCTCTGCTGCTTGTGTATGGATGAAGATGTAAACAGCTAGCTTCCTGCTATGTCTCCCTGCCATGAGGGACTATGACCCTTTGGAACAATAAGCCAAAATAAACCCTTTCTTTCTTAACCTGCTTTTGGTTGTAGCCTTCTATCAAAGCAACAGGAAAGAAACTAATGTGGAAATGCACGTGTTCGAGGCAGGCTCGTTTTTCTTTGCTTTCCTGTTGACTCTTCTTTCTCTGCCCTTGTTTCCTTCCTAGAGTCTATTAGATTGAAGAGCTTTTCCACCCTTCTTTTCCTGCCCTCATTTCGGAACTTGTTTATTCTATTTCAAGGGTAGTGGTTTTTTTTTTTTTTTGAAAATGTTAACAAAATAAAAAGCCAAATCTCCCAGCAGCACTAGAAACATACACTGCTTACATTCTCATGAGCTTCAGGTCCTCTCAGATCTTTTTTTTTGCTCCAGAAATTTTCTATGCTTATGTTATTGCATGTCTGTTCAGAGTTTTCTTAGCTTTGCATTTGTTTGCAGCTGATTTCTGTCCTTGGCTAAGGGAAGGATGATGTGGAGGGGACCCAGGACCAGGGAGGTCACTTCAGGGACATTTGGCTTTTCTTACCATGCTAATTCCCCATGATGTTTCTTTTATCTCTCAGGGCTCTGTCATCTGATAGATAAGTACATATATCCCTAGCCAAACTGATATTCATGGTTCGAGAGAACTGTATACTGTGAGACTAGGGGATCATTCATTTTAGAAATATATGGGCCACTTATAAATGCCAGCCATAGTCACATAATATGGTTTGAATAACCCCCACCCCAATTCTTGTGTTGGAAACCTGGTCCCAGTGCACTATGCTGAGAGGAGGAGGCAGCGGTACTTTTAAAAAGTTGTTAAGTCATTGGGGCTAATGTCATTAAATATCAAATAATGACTTAAAGTCATTAACTCCACTCTTAAGAGAAAAATACAGCTCCCGTGAGACTGGGTGAGTTTCATCCCCCCCCCCCCCCCCCGACACACACACACATTTCACTTTGCACACTGTCCCCGGTGCTTACATGGTTCCTCTGCTCGCCAACCCTTCCTTATTCTTTGAATACAGTCTTGCCTTTACACTTTTTTTTTTCTGCCATGTGTGGAGCAGCTGAGGACCTCATCAGAAGCCAAGCAGATGAGGCTAATAGACCTTGGATTTTTAGCCTCTGTAAGCTTAATAACTGTCTCTTCTAAATGACTCTCCAGTCTCAGGTGCTCTGTTGCAGAAGAGAACAGATGGAGAGAATGTATGAGGCTACAAGACAGATGTGAACATGTACGGCTGGCTTAGCATGAGACACACTCAGGCTAGAGAAGGAGTAAAGGCAGAGCTGCAGAGCCCTGAGTCTGGCTGAACCTTTGACCAGCATGCACGGAAGCGAAAGGTGGTCCCAGAGTCCCACAGATAACTGTGGGCGCGATTTGTGCACAGAAGGGGCTTGGAGGCAAAGTTTTGCCTCTCCCTCCGGAGTTCCATCTAGGGTCAAGGTGTCTTTGGGCTTAAGACAGGTGAAGAGGTGGAAAGCATACAGGTTTACTTACTGTAGGATTTATATCACCCAGAGTGCTCTTACAAAAGGAAGGCCCCAACTAGCAAAACCTAAGCGCTTTTGTACTGGCCTAGGCAGAAAGAAACAATTATAGAAAGTAACAAAGTTATGTGGAGAGGCTAAAGGAAATGAAGATTATTTTAATAGGGCTATTTGTAAAACAGTTTCTGGGCTGTGCCTTCCCACTAAAGAATGTTTCTGCTGGGCGGTGGTGGCACACGCCTTTAATCCCAGCACTTGGGAGTCAGAGGCAGGTGGATTTCTGAGTTCGAGGCCAGCCTGGTCTACAGAGTGAGTTCCAGGACAGCCAGGGCTACTCAGAGAAACCCTGTCTCGAAAAACCAAACAAAAAACAAAAAACAAAACAACAACAACAAAAAAAAACAAAAAACAAAAAAAATGCAAAAAATAAAAAGAATGTATGTTTCTTTTTTCTTTCTCTCTTTCTTTCTTCTTCTTTTCCATCCCCAGAGAGGGAAATATTCACCTTTGGGGTAGAATCTCCTGTTCCAGGAAGAAATAACAGAGATCAGAAGGCAATTCCAGCAAGGTGGCATGCTCTGGGAGATGTCTGCTGCTCTTTACTACTTTGCATGACAGGGGTTTTGCAGGTGTCTTACAAGCTCTGTCTGAATCAGGGGGAGGGATTTTGAGTTAATCTTAGAGGAGACCATGATGGGCCTGATCTAATCAGAAACACTTTTAGAAGTCAAGAGAGGCCACGTTGGAGCAATTGTCCTGCTGGCTTTGGGAGCACTGACTGCCCTGTGGAGAGACAGGAAACAGGCCTTAGAGTGGCTTCTAAGAACTCAGAAAGGTCTCAGTTGATAGCTTCAGGAAAGCTGGGGTTTTGGCACCACCATCACAAAGAAAGGAGTTCTGGCATTAGCCGGTGTACTTGGAAGATGACCCTGAGCCTCACGTGAGTTGTGCAGCCTTGGCTGATAACAGGATTGCAGCCTGAGGAGACCTGACCCACAGAAGTTGAGAGCTCAGACATATGCAATGTCTGCCTGCAAAGTTTAAGGCAACTATCTATGTATGCACTGTAGCAGATCCACTAAGGATGCAGAGGCAGGATCTTACCTAATTCTTGACCTGTGTGTCCTCCTCCACACTGGCTGAGAGGAGGGCCCCTGAGTCTGTGTCAACCCAGTCCTTTAGACAGACACCCCACAGGTATTGGTGCTACAATGACAGGGCACAGTTGCTCTCTGAATGGCTGGAGGGACACTGGCAGTGAATGGAAGCTACTTGGTGAATATGCTGTGTCCTGGAGCCAGTACTGCTGGCTTGAGCTGAGGACTATCTCTTCCTTCTTAACTCTCTTCACAAGTGGCCTTTGGTAGTAAGTTCCTTTAGTGTTAGCCTGAATGTTTCCATTCTTCCTTGTCACTGAGTGGAGATTCAACTGGCCCATCTGCTAGGTGATCAGGCTCTTCCCTCTGCATCAAAATCTGTTATTCAGGGATTCTGCGGTTCTCATGGTGAGTCTCATCATGTCTTCAGAGGCAAGAGTCACTTCTTCCTGGTGACTCTTAGGAAGCTTCTGCCTTGTTGACATGGTGCAGTGTCATGCCTGTGTTATCTGGTAGATACTGTCCTCAGAACTAATAGAGATTTCTGGATCTGAGGAGCTCCTTCCTCCAAGCCTGTGGGTTGAGAAAATCCCTTTGGAAGTTGCATATCAGATATTTACATTACAATTCATAACAGTAGCAAAATTACAGTTATGGAGTAGCAACGAGATAGTTTTATGACTGGGGGTCACCACAACATGAGGAACTGCATTAAAGGGTCACAGCACTAGGAAGGTTGACAGCCACTGCTGTAGGCCCTTTAGGACATCCACCCCATCATTGTCTTCCCTCTCTTCCACCTTTGCTGCCTTGTGTGAGATCAGACCCCTGAGGTCCAGCTTGAGCTATAGGATCACACATACATGGCAGAGACATCATTCCAAGGGCAACAAGCCAGGGCATGTGGAAGATGCTGAACAAGGCTGAGAGAAAGGCTCATTCTGGTTTGCTTTTTAATACCATGCAAAGCTCAGGCATTGTGGAGGGATGGTTCTTCTGACCCAGCAACCAGGAACCAGCTTAGGGAGGCAAGAGACCACTGACTGGCTGCTGACTCCCCTAGACAGTTTGCCAGAGCCCTAAGCAATTGACACTTCATGGGGAGTAGGGTGGAGCAGCGAGGTATCCTTGCGGCTCCTGTTCTGAGCCATGAGCACAGCCTTCTTTTGGGTTCTCTGGTTTGTCCATGGGTGGTTTTCTCAGATCCATTTCCAAGGCACCAATAACAACATCAAGTATTATTGCATCTCCCCCACTGTACTTCTAATGTTAATGACTGTGTTCTTTATGTTAATGGCTGTATAATAGAAGTTCTTTATGTCTAGAAGTTCTTTATGTCTAGAAGTGGTTAAGAAAGTCAGTGCCTTTTTTTTTCTTAGCATCTCACCATTTGGTTACATACCTAGTATGGCTTTCCTTAACATCTTTAGTCATTTCTAATACATTTATTTTAAAATTTTACCTTACTCTCATGTCTTGGGAGGGGCAAGCCCCCTTTTAGACTTGTCTGCTGGCAGTTGCTCACGGTGAATCATTT